>CM069160.1:25606597-25654922 GCA_035221665.1 Okamejei kenojei | reverse complement strand
GAATTGAGAAGGAAGGAATGTTTGTTAATAGGTAGAAGAATTAAGAAAGAGGGGATTGTGGAATATTTGTTATAATAAATGTGTTTTGTTAGATAGTAAGAAGATACTACAGTATAATAATTGATATAACTTTATTATGTGGATGTGTAATATGTACTAGATGAGAACTTTTGTGATTAGGCCTATCATATTATACATTGAATACAGTGATGATATTGGTAGGTGGGTGGAATGGTGGGAGGAAAGATGGAAGGAATTTAGTAGGGTGAGTTGGAAGTTTTTTGAGTAGTGCTGGCTCTGAATGTCCAGAGGGTTTGGAAGAATGATCCCAGGAATGATACGTGAGACTTTTTCCCATTGAGGTAAAGATTCAAACAGAGCATGACATAGAATTAAGGGACAAATTTTAGGGTAACGTGAGGAATGTTCTTTACTCAGAGGGTTGGTGCTGTGTGGAATAGCTTATTCCTCCAGCAGAATGGTGAGGCAGATCGATTTTAACCATTTAAAATAAAGTGATAGGTATATGGAACGAAGAATGGGAGGGATGGGTCTATGCAGGTAGATGGGACTAGGGGAAAAACAAATGGTCGTCACGGACGGAAGGCTAGGGGCCTGTTTCCTGCTGTAATTGTCATATGGTTATCTGGTTAATGATGGTAACGCAATGATGAGCGTTTGTTACGCTGGGCCTGTACTCGCTGAGTTTTGAAGAATATGGGGGAAATGCAAAATTTGAAAGAGCATCTCTGAGTGTGCAGAGTAAAGCAAGCAACAGGTACCTTGCCTTCATATAGTCAGAAAGTGTTAGAAAGGAACTGCAGATGCAGTTTAAAACCGAAGATAACACAAAATGCCTGAGCAACTCAGCAGGAACAGGCAGCATCATTGGAGAAAGAATAGTGATTGTTTGGCCGCTACCCTTCCTCAGATCCCCGCACACTAACACTATCCTACACACACAAGGGGAAATAACATTTTGCACCATATAAATTAACCTACAAAACCTGTACAATCTTAAACAAGAGCAACTGGAACACAGAAACTAAAGATGTAAAGCAGAGTGTACACAAAAAGGACAATAACCTACACTAAAGTAAAACAGCAGCGGAAGTCTGGGCTTGTTCCTGTACTGTGGTGGTTACACAAAAGCTGGAGAAACTCAGGCGTGCAGCACATCAAAGACGAAGGAGATAGGCGAGAACGTTTCGGTTCCGAGACCCTTCTTCAGACTGTCAGGATCAGTACACGCAAGATAAAAGACTGTGATGTGGAGAGATAAAGAACAATGCATGAGAGATATGCAAAAAAGTATCATGCTAAAGGGCACAAACCATTGTAATGTAATTCTGAGGCTCAATAAGGCGTTGAGACAGGCCCGCATTTGGCGTACTGGAAAAATCATGGGCCCCATATCTGAGAAGGATGTAGCTGGCTCTGAGAGGGGTCCGAGAGGAGATTACGAGATTGATCCCCGGGAATGATGGTTAGCAATGCGATGAGCAAATTACAAGCACTGGGCCATAGATTATTAGTGGAGTGGAAAAGATGCGTTCCACTAGGTTTGGGAGAAGTCTAGCACCAGAGGTCACATGCCTCATAAATTAGTAAAAGCTTTTGTTGCGTGCTTTCCAGTCAGCAAAAGACAAACGCAAAGCCAGCGTTTGATTCAAGAGGCCATGTCTACAAAAACAACGGTTTCTGTTAGTGTACATGCAGGAAACAGCAGCAGTGAAGACAGCTAATGGCATGTTGGCCTTCACAACAAGAATAGTTGAGTTATAGGGTGCAAAAGGTCTACTACAGGGCCCCTAGTGAACACACCTGGAGTATTGTTGCAGTTGTAAAGTCTCCATATTTGAGGAAGAACATTGCTTGCAATTGAGAGAGATGCAGCTAGAAGAGTACACGATCCCAAATAAACAGGTTAATCCCGGATGGCGGCACTGTCATGTGAAGGACCGACCAGGCAATAATTACGGAATTTATAAAGGATGCGAGTGATCTTATGAATTCAAATAAGATTAGTAAGGGAGTTGGAAGCGGTAGAAGCAGGAAACATGTCCCATGTTGGGAATTCCAGAACCATAGCCGCAGTTAAGAATACAGGGGAGGCATTTAGAACATACCCGAGGAAACACATTTATACTTAGAGAGTTGTGAATCTGTGGAATTCTCTGCCTCATGAGGTAGTGGGGGCTCACTTCTCTGGATGCTTCGAGAGAGTTAGATAGAGCTCTTTAAATGAATATCGGAGTTAAGTGCCTGAGATGGGTGGAGAAGGTAGGAACAGGGCACTGATTGTGGATGTTTCACAGAGAATGGCGAGGTTGCTGTCTCGAAAGGAACAATGTCCCGACTCCTGCAACCTTATTGTCTATTGTCTATTGTCCTCCGGTGCAGAAAGCGCCGCAGTGGCCGCAACTAACCGCGTGCCAACGTAACACTCCTAATTTTCAGAAAACTCTCGTAAACCCATGCAAAAAAAAATCCCCAAAATTGCATTAATTCTTAATCATGTAAATTCATAGCAAACTCCAGAGAAGGAAAGTATTATCCACTTCTCTTTGTTTCCAGAATTCCATGCATCTACAATTTCATTCAGACGCAAGGCTAAGGGTTTGTTATCACAGGGAGCTTGTATACAAAACCCGGTCTCCGCACTACAGTGCTGTCAGGCAGCAACTCCAGTCCGCTGCGCCTCCTAACACGCCCTAAATTTCATAATACTTTCATAAACCCATACTTTCATAACACCACAATATTTGCATGATTTATTTCATTTCATAAAAATTCATGCAAAACCCAAGAGAAAATGGTTTAAAAAATCCAGCAGAAAGCTTTAACGCACTACTTATGTCTTTAAAGACGGACTCTAGGAAGTAGAGCGTTTAAACTGCAAGTTCAAAAGAGGGTCAGGGCATTCAGATAAAAGAGTCTGTGGAAATGCTTGCCCAACTAATGGAGAAGTGGAAGATAATGAGGATGTAAACATTAGTGTAGATACGCAATTGTACTTGCGGGAAGCTGATTTCCTTTGAGGCGACATATTTTAACATTCTTACAAAAGCCAATTCAACCTGCTAACCTGTAAGTCGGAGACAACTCACGCGGGTCACAGGGGAGAAGGTACAAACTCCGTACAACAGCACCGTTGTCAGATCGAACCCGGTCTCCGCGCTTAGCATTTTTCCTGTAAAGGCGGCAACTCCTTACCTAGCTGCTACGACTGCCACGTGGACCGCCACCCGTACAAAGGAAATGAGAGTAACGTGCCGCACTCATGTAAAGTGTCGTGGGACCAAAAAGGGCAGTGGTAGAGTGCTGCCTCACTGCGCCAGAGACCCGTGTTCGAACCTAACCTCCAACGTGCTGTCTGTGAGGAGTTTGCACGTTTCCCCCCCCCCCCCTCCCGTGACCATGTGGGTTTCTCCGGTGCTGTAGCTCCAGATTCCTCTCACACTCAAAGACGTGCAGCGGTGTGTCGCCATTTGGCTTTCGGTAAAATTGTCCCCAGTGTGTGTAGGATTAGTGCTGTGTATGGTGCGGTCATTGGTAGAGCGGACTCGGATGGTCCGAAGGGCCTGTTTCTGCGCTGTATCTCCAGAGTCTAAAGTAAAGTTTGATGGTCTGCATGCAAGCGGGATAGGAGTGAAATGTTACTGCAAGCACAAAAGATTCCCTCCACCACAAGATTACACCCATTAACAATCACGAGGGGACAGTGGAAGAGTTAGAGTCAAGTGGGGGGGGGGGGGGGGGGGGGGAAGTCCTCGAGGAGAGTATTGAGTAAGGATCAGAGGGTTCACTGCAGTTGTACTAGGTCTGGTGAGCACCACACCTGGAGTATGCCACAGTTTTGTCTCCTAATCTGAGGAAAGACATTCTTTCCATAGAGGGATACAGAGAATGTTCACCATATACCTGATTCCTGGGATGTCAGGATTCCCCCCCCCCAAATTAAAAATTCAAGAAAGACTGGATAGACTCGGGCTTGGTACTCGCTCTAGAATTTAGAACATTGAGGGGGATCTTATGGAAACTTACAAAATTCTTTAAGGGTTGGACAGTCTAGTTCAGGAAGATTGTTCCAATGTTTGGGAAGTCCGAACAAGGGTCACTGTTTAAGGATAAAGGGAAATCTTTAGGACTGAGATAAGAAAAACATTTTTCACACAAGGAAGTGTTGAATCCTGAATTCTCTGCCCACAGAAGTAGTTTGAAGGCCAGTTTTCATTGGCTATATTTAAGAGTAGTTTAGATGTGGCCCTTGTGGTTAGAGGGATCAGGGGGTTATGGAGAAAAAGGCAGGTACGGGATACCTGAAGTTGTATGATCAGCCATATCAGATTGAATGGCGTGCTCGGCTCGAAGGGCCGAATGGCCTGCTCCTGCACCTAATTTCTATTGTTCTATGTTTCTATGATAGAACAGTGTGGAAACAGGCCCTTCGGCCCAACTTGCCTCACTACCTGCCAACAAGTCCCAGCTACACCAGTCCCACCTGCCTGCGCCCTGATTCACATCCCAGCTGCTGCCCTCGCAGTGAGGAGAGACCCTGCATCTATCCTGACCCAAGGTGTAATATGTAAAGAGTTGTGGCATTCTCACCGTGACCACGTGGTTTTACAAAGCATTTTTACAAATACAAGCAGGCCTTTAGCAAATTGGCTTCTGCTAACGTTGTCCCCAGTGGTGTAGGATAGGAAAAAAGTAGTGTTGATTCGCAGTTAGGCCAACGACTCTGGAGGGCTGAAGGGCCCGTTTCCTGTTTCGTTATTCAATGCAAACTTTCCGCCTTTAGTTACTAACTTAAACGCTCTTATTCAATTCTTGAAAACACTTCCGATGTCTCTAATAGCAAAATAAAATGCCATAAAAAAGAATTTTTCCTCCCACATATTCTCTATTTATTTCAATCAATACCGCGATAATATCTACCTAAAATTTTTTTTTTTAATTTGTGATTCCAATTACAAACTTTATTTGGGATTATAAAATCACACAGAATTCATAAACGACATCTATGTGAACCCAAAGAGAAGGGCGGATTGGCACTACCCACAATTTTCTTAGACTACATTTAGAGCAGCCATATTAAAAATGAATTTCTGTTTGGATAACTCAAGCCATTGGTTAGTAATGGGGAAGAGAGGATTGCTTGCCTTTTAATATAGCAACGATCCTTCTCGCCCCAATAAAGTTAAGAACACAATATATGAGAAAAATCAATTGTTGCACAGCACCTTACGAATTTGGAGACAAGTAAAATCGACTTTTAAACTAAGAAATTCTATTCTCTTATTATCACCAATTGCTAATAACCCCACGTTTAAAAACCATCTATTATAGATAAAACGTTTATAAGTTTTAATATATTGGAAACGACTATGAAATTAAAAAGTTGGAGATTGTACTAGGATGGGAAACCAATAATTCCAGAAATTACAATTGAAATACCAATCTGAAAGGTAATCAATATTTTCGATATCTTCAATTCCAGACTATTTGAAAACATATACCCAACGATTAACAAACTCTGCTGCCAGATACATTAGACAAAGGTATGAATAGCAAACTCTGAACATTAATAAATCTTCAATCATCATAACTTATACAATATCCTCCTAAATATAGAAATCCTCTCGTCAGACATAATTAGAATAGAATGGAAGAGGATTAGGCCTAAAAACTCCAAAGACAGATGGGTAAAAATATCTCTTATATATACTCACTTGTCGATTAACGTTAGACACATTTTAATCTAATTCAAAATACTTCAACCGACTCTACTACTCAAAAACTAAACTGAATAAGATTTTTTCAAATTATCTCCCTAATTTGCGACAAATGCTCTCCAAGAAGAAACTATAACACACCATCCCTGCCTCTTGCATAAAAACCAGAATTTTTGGAAATAAATTTTTGAGCATTTTCTCAAATTATTAAAAACAAAACTGGACCCCCATATAGAACGATTATTTTTCGGAACACAGGACCTGCTCTGACTACTCAAATATTTCAAAGACGTTTCCTTAATTATGGCCTGGCGATAATGGAAGAACAATCCTATAATTAAATTTTGGAAAAAATACATCACCCCCAACTCTTAAAATGCGTATTAGAAACATGTCTGAGGCGCTACATCTTGAAGATATGAAGACTTTCTTAGCAGGAAAATCAGAGCAATTCTCGAAGATATGGTCTCCTTTCATTGAATCCATTACAAGGATTGTACGGTCCAACACAACTTTGGAACTAAAAGGCAATTTATGACTGGGTGATGGTTGTGGTGAGATATGAAGCAGGTAGATCATCAATTTTTGTTTTTTCCTTTTTATTTAGTTTTAAAGTTTTTACTTAGTCACCCTTGACGTACACCCTTTGACATGGAATCGCATGTAGAATGGGGTGATGGTACAAAAAGAAAGCCTTTGGTGTGCTGGCCTTTATAAATCAGAGCATTGAATATATGAGCAGGGAAGTAAAGGTTTAGAATTGTACAAGGCATTGGTAAGTCTACCAATTCTGGTGTATGGTGTACGAATTATGGTCTGCCTAAATTATAGGAAGGATGGTCACAAAATAAGAGAGCGTACAGAGGGAATTACTAGAATGTTGCCCTGGTTCCAGCAAACTATGTTACAGAGAAAGGTTGAACTGAAGTTAGGTCTTTATTCTTTGGAGCGCAGAAGGTTAAGGGGTGACTTGATTTTCGGTCCTTTAAAATTATGAAGGGATAGACAGAGTTGACGTGGATAAGCTTTTCCCATTGAGGGTAGGGAAGATTCTAACAAGAGGGACATCGCATGAGAATTAAGGGACAGAAGTTTTAGGGGTAACCGTGAGGGGGAACTTCTTAACCTCAAGGGTGGTGACTGTGTGGAATGAGCTGTCCAGCAGAAGTGGTGGAGGCAGGATCGATTTTTAAAACATTTAAAATTTAAAGTGGATAGTATAGGACGGGAAGGGAATGGAGGGGTATGGTCTGAGTGCAGTAATGGGGACTAGGGTAAAACAATGGTCTCACGGACTGGAAGGGGCCGAGAGGGCCTGTTCTGTGCTGTAATTGTTATATGGTTATATGGTTACCACTCATTTGGTAGTTTAGGGGTTCATTCTTACCCATCACTTTCCATTCGACTTTCTATCTTTCTCAAAAATCTTTCTATCTTTCTCTATTTCATCTTTGTAAAAAATTAAATGGAAGCTGTATAAGTATTATGTCATAATAATGGGGGGCCCCCCCGCGGTTTTGTACTTTTGTACACTGCATCTAATAATAATATATCATATTTTTAAAGAATAATGTAGGGGGTGATCGCTGTCGCATGGACGTCCCGAGGGCTGAAGGCCCGTTTCACACTGTATCACTAAACAACAAACTTAAACTAAACTAACATCGAGGCATGACCAAAAACTTGTTCTGTGAAGGCAGTAACAAAGATCTTTAAAAAAAAAACATTTTGTACAGCGAGCAGAAAAATCGACAGTAGTAGGAAAATCCAAATCGAGACACCTCCTTCATTCTCCTCAACACAAACTCACCCATTCATGTCTGCCACAGAGATCTGCCTGACCCCTGAGTTACTCCAAGCTTTTTGTATCTATCTACGATTTAAACCGCATCTCAGTTTACCTTCCTACACAATAGATTTTACTATGTCGGAGTCACGTGATGACTACGTGAATACCCCGTCCAGCACGCATAGCGCACATTACGTTCATGCAGTGCAACCCGCGAACGAACGGGAGGTTCAAGCCTTCCTGCTACAAATTGAAAAGTCGGGCCGACAGGTAAGTTTTACCGTGGCCGTGTGTCCTTTTTCTCCTGTGGTCTGCTTGTTTCCTTTTCTCCAAAAGAAATGAGCAAGGACAAGAGGAAAGAAGTCTGCAGCTCACGCGCCCCCGTTCGTCCTCCGTTGAGAGAAATGCTCATTTGCCAGGGGGGAAAGAGGCGGCGGGTATAAACTACCGAGCCAGCCAGCACCGCTATGTGCTGCCTGACAGCGGGCTGGAGGTACCTGCAGCCAAGAACCGGAGCGGTAGTGTCCGACGATCGGATGAAGGATGCCTCACCGCTCGAGAGTCGGCACAGGCCAGCCGCCAAAGACGCATGAACGCTTATGGAGCAATTGCTCCCAGCGAGATCTGCTGAAGAGCAGCAGCATACCGCCAAGGATCTCAGGCACATCCCGCAGAGCCCATTACGGCACTGGCGCATTGCTTCACCTTCTTTTGAAGGGCAAGCATTGGGCGACCAGGTCTGGGCTGGTCAAGAAGAAGGGGTCACGCAGAAGATGTCCCGGAGTACGCAGGGTGTACAGGAATCAGAGAGAGCTGCTGGTGTGGTCAACCGCTACGTGGTCCACTCCACAAGCGGGTCGGCATATAGAGCCAAACTTGCAGCCAGCATTACCAACCTGTCCTCAAAATTCACCCTACAAGAACTAGGTGGTCCAATGAGGCTTCTTCAACTATATACAGCCCCAGTAAATGGTACATCTTTTTGAATGTACCGTACCTGTCTGACAATAGCCAATTTGGGGACATGTGGGCAGAACACATAAACCTGGAAAGTTAAGCTCCAGAAGATCCTTAAACTCCTGACAGCAGAATAACATCTTATGCTCGGTCCATTGATGGTGCGGACATCTCCACAAATCAGCAAGACCACATTAGCTCTGCTGTGCACCCACTCAATATGAAATAAACAATTTACGAAAAGGATATTATCATGCCTGGCCTCAACCCTAAATTTGCGGGACTTTGCAAAACACCCGGGTTCAGAACCTCCCTATTCTCTCTTGGTAAAGACTTCCAAAAAAGGTGAAAAGACCTAGAGGAAGAATCCAAGACCTTTGGTCTCGTTAGGGCAGTTTGGGACCGAGCAACCTAGACAAACCCAGGGCGGCAGTACCCCATGTGCGTCCACCAGTCGTTCGACCACACTATGGGACTGGTGAAAGCTCGGGTCCGCACCCATTCCCCGTAAGCTTTTTTAGGCCAGGGCCCAGAGCGACCCCATGGAAAATGCGCCACCCCCAACAACATCAACATCAACATCAACCCTGCGACAGCCCAGCAGACCCAATCGCCCAGCGAAGAGGCAGAATAAGCACCAATAAACCATGAGGTAGGTGGTCTGGTTCCTCTCAGCAATATGAGCAGTAGGGCTTCTATACTAACAAGGGGGAAGATTGCACTTGTTTTTGATGCATGGGAAACCATCACTAGTACCAAGTATATACTCAGCAGCTTCATGGCTAACAAAATTGACTTTGTTCATGAAACATTCCAACCATATTCAGCATATCCCCAAAGGGTAATACCCTCTCAGTACAAAGAGACACAAGAGGGTCCAAGCTGAACTGATGAGGTTACAAGCAAAGTGTAATTGAAAGAACAAAACATGAACCTTTGGAATTTTGTGTCTAATAATTTTCACTAAGATCAAAAAAGATGGTGGACGACGCTCATCATTGACTTAACTACTTTAGAACAAGTCCTGGTCAGGTATATACAAGTACAAGATGGATACTTTTGAAACAGCCAGACTAATGGTTCTAGAGGGTACTTTCTATGAGCAACATGATTAAAAGATGCCTACTACTCAGTACCCATACACAAGGAGCATCGTAAATACTTAGAAATTTATCTGAAGAAACAGCTAAGTCAATTTAAACCTTACCAAATGGGCTAACCTCTGCTACCAAGCTGTTTCACTAAAATGCTAAAACTGCCTTTGCATTATTGGAGGAAACAAAAGCATATAGTCATGGCGTAATTTGACGACATTTTTAATAGTAGGAAAAACCTGGCAGTAGCAGCCACCAAACGTTTGAGTTTTAAACTTTGGTGGTTTGTCATACATCCAGGAATAAATACCAATTTTTACACCGTCCTCTGTCATGGACATCTTGGATACGATTGATACTGATCGCATGATTGTAACTCAGGGAAAGCATCAGAATTGGCCGCGTATCATGCAACGAACTCAATGAATAACATCAGCCAACCATACGGGAGGTAGCTAGAGTTATTTGGCAAAAGTACAGCTTTTCCAGCTGTACAAATTGGCCTTTGCAACTATCAACATTTGCAAAGAGCAAAAGTGGGATGCACTAAAGCAAAACTCAGGTCACTTGGACCGAGCTAATGAGTTTTTAACTGCTGAATCCATTCCAGAGTTTACACATGAGTGGGTCAGGAACGTAAGGCTCAGGCTCCAGTCCCCATAATAATCCACCAACCCAAGTATTACCATTTCCAAACGGATGCCAGTGCTTTGGGCTGGGAGGCAACTAACATGCAATCCATGCAACAGGGGGCAGATGGACTAAATTTGAATCATCTTGCCTACAGACACGGGTATCAACTACTTAGAAATGTTGTGCGTTTAGGGGTTTAAACAGCATATTTCATTCAATAACCATCATGCACATGTCCGGTTGCAATTAGAATAATACACGGTGGTGCTTATATCAATCACATGTGTGGTGTAAAGTCGATATCGTGTGACAATTTGGCCAACCTAATCTGGCAATGGTGTGTTAAAAGGCTAATTTGGTTATCAGCAACTTACCTACCAGGTAAGCAAAATACTGTGGCAGACACACCAGGTCCACGCAGATTCAATGATAACACGAATGGGATGTTAAATCACCAAAGTATTTGCGAAATTACTAAGCAATATGGCACCACCAGCCGAGAATATCGATCTAGATTTGCATCCAGGCTGAATCACCAGGTACCAAAGTATGTCGCATGGGAACCAGACCCTGAGGCAGCAGCAGTTGATGCATCTCGCTGCATTGGGGAAAAATGTTCTTTTATGCTTTTTCCCCCCTTTCTCCTCATCAGTCCGGTATTACGCAAGATTCAATGATTCTGCTTCAGGAATCTTGATAATCCTGACGGCCTACACAGGCCATGGTTCCCCAGTGCTTTCCGATATGAGCTTGTTGAAACACCGTTGAATTTCCCCAGCAGTCGACAGTTATTAATCCACCCAGTGTCAGGCATTAGTCACCCGTGCCATGACAGAGTCAATCTCCTGGCTTGCAGATTCTAAAAGACCTCTACTGGCCTGGGACGTCTGAGGACGCCATCAACTATGATGACCGCATCCCACCGGAGTCCACCAGGAGACTATACCTGACCAACATAAGAAAAATGGGAACGGTAATTGCCCAAAACAGGAACTACCATACACTACAGCTGACAGCCGACCAGTGTTGTGGATTTCTGCTTGGATTACATCGGGAAGGACTCAGCTACAGCGCCATTAATATCAGCCAGGAGTGCGTTTGTCAGCTTATTGGTTCCAGCATCAGACAACTGACTTTGGGGTCGCCACTCCACAAGTGGTCAAAATCATGAGGGGCATTTTTAACCACCAATTCCCCTAGGCTAGGTACACTCAGATCTGGGATGTCCAGCATTGTACTGACCGTACCTTAGGGGATGGCCACCACCCAGGTCACTCACGCTTGGAAACAACTTACACTGAAATCATTCATGGCTCATGGCCATCTAAGTGTCAGTCTCAAAGGGTACAGTCCCTCCACCTTCTGAGGCTGGACAGCATGACAGAGTCATTGGGACTGAATCCACATTTCACATTCAGTCAGGGGCTGGTCAAACAATCGAGACCAGGTACCACGCCTCCAGTAATGGCAGTTTCCGGCATATTCACCTGAACCCCACGTTGTGTGCCAGACCCCATCTCCCAATTACATAGACAAAACAATATAAACTTTATTAAGAGGGAGAGAAAAAAGCCTTATGGGATTAAGCCCACAAGAAGCCTCATGGTCAGGTGACGAGCCAAACCATTTCAAGTTGGCTCAAGCAGGTGCTTAAGTCCCGCGTAGAGTCGATACTAAGTGTTTACAAATCACATCCACCAGGGTCTGCATCTACGTCGGCGGCTAGGCGAATGGATGTGCCCTATGGACCAATATTCTGGCCAACAGGAAGGTCCCCTCGGAAGAGAAACTTTCCAAAGGTTTTCTAATAAGCCGCTGGCGGAGCCTGCTACATTGCATGACAGTGAATTTTAGAGTCTGCAGATAATATTTAATTTAAGCCCGGGGAGCTCTCTGTTTTTTGTCTTATTAATAAACCTTTTTTGTTTCACAAACAGGTATTGTTGATTGTATAACATGCTTCCTCGCCCTCTAATGTCTTCAGGCAGTGAGGGAAGCATGAGCTGTTTCACGTTCGGATTCACAGAGCCTTGAAGTAATCACGTAGTCACCACGTTACTCCGAAGTAAAATAAGTAATGATTAAATGAGAACTTACACCAGTTCGAAGTTTGGATCTGTATTTTATGAGAGTTACGATGAGTGGATTACGTGCCAATTCCGCACGCCACCCTCTATTATACAGATCACTTGTAATTAATTCTTATTTTTTCTTTACTATATTTATTTCAATGTTTGTTTTTTCTGTGAATCCACACCGCTGCTTTGAAGAAATGTCCGCGCATGCGTGCTGGAACGGGGTCCTTTCCACGTAATCCCTCATCGAAACCCCTCATAAAATAACAGATCAATCTTCGAACTGGTAAGTTCTCATTTAATCTTACTATTAAAATTTGTTTTTTCACATATCTCTATCATTTCCCATCAGAGACATAGGAAACACAGGTCATGGCTTTACGTCACAAACCTTATATGCAATAACCGAAAGATCACTATGAGTCCCTGCAGAATGAAACAACGGGGTACCTTGACCTCGTTATTGAGACCACAAGTTTGAGTATGTGCAGAAAAGGAACTGCAGATGCTGTTATACCAAATCGACACAAATGGTGGAAGTCATTCAGCATCTCTGTGAGAAGGAATGGTTACGTTTCAGGGCAAAGACCCTTTCTTCAGATCCCCGCACATTAACGCTATCCTACACGCACGCACGGTAACATTTTACAATTCAATACCAAGCCAACAACTGCTTGTGTTTGCATACTTTCCAGTCACAGAAATTCAAACGCAAGGCTAGCATTTAGTTTCAAGAGGGAAGGGCGTTGTGTACAAAAACAGGATGTAACGCGTGAGGCTATATAAGGTGCTGGTCAGGCCCCATTTGGAATAATTGTGAGCAGTTTTGGGCCCCATATCTGAGGAAGGATTGGCCGGCTCTGGAGAGAGTTCCAATAGGAATTTACGAGAATGATCCAGGAACGAGTGGGTTAACAATGAAAAGCATTTGATGACACTGAGCCTGTACTCAATGGAGTAAGAAGGTTGAGGGGGGGAGACCTCATTGAAACTTCCTAATAGTGAGAGACTTTAATATAGTTGGATATGGAAAGGGATGTTTCCACTAGTGGGAGATTCTAGGACCATAGGTCACCAGCCTCAGAATTAAAGGACGTTCCTTTAGGAAGGAGATGAGAGAAAGTTCTTTAGTCAGAGGTGTGAATCTTGGAATTATTTTCCACAGGAAGGCTGTGGATTCTGTCATTGGATATTTCCATAAGGCAGAGGTAATTAGATGTTGATAGTATGGGTGTCAGGGTAAGGGGAGAAGGCAGGAGAATGCATAAGGAAGGAGAGATAGATCAAATGATTTTTGATGGAGTAGACTTTTCCTGAGTTTAGATATACAGGGTGGAATCAGAGGCCCTTTGGCCCACTAAGTGCAACACCGACAGACGATGCCCGCTCAATAACACTAGCCTATACACACTAGAGATAATTTAGAATTGAAACCAAGTCCAATTAACCTAAAACCTGTAGTCTTTGAGTGTGGGAGAAAGCCAAAGATCTTAGAAAAAAATCCATTCCAGTTTCACGGGAGACGTACAAACTCCGTACAGACAGCACCCGTAGTCGGGATCGAACCTGGGTCTCTGAGCTTCAAGCTATGTAAAGCAGCAACTCTACAGGCTGCGACACATGCACCCTCTTGATTGGGTCGATTGGCCTCATTCTACTTCTATCACATTGACTTTCTGACAGAGGAGAGAGAGAGAGAGAGACCTGAACAGAGACAGAGACAGAACCAGAGAGAGACAGAGAGAGACTGAGACAGAGAGAGAGGAGAGACAGAGACAATACAGAGAGCAGAGAGAACAGAGAGAGACAGAGAGACAGAGAGAGAAAGAGCGGACAGACAGAGAGACAGCAGAGAGACAGATACAGAGAGACGATAGGACAGAGAGAAGAGACAGATGAGAGAGACAGACAGAGACAGAGGACAGAGAGACAGAGAGAGACAGAGGAAAAAAAAAAATAAACCAAGGAGACAGAGAGACAGAGATGAAGACAGAGAGACAGTGTACAGAGAGACAGAGAGATCAGAGAGAGACGGAGAGAGAGACAGAGAGAGGACAGAGAGACAGAGATACAGAGTGACAGAGACAGAGAGACAGATACAGAGAGACAGAGAGACAGAGAGACAGAGAGACAGAGAGACAGAGGCAGACAGAGAGTCAGAGACAGAGGGCAGAGAGACAGAGAACAAGAGACAGAGACAGAGAGACAGAGGACAGAGAGACAGAGACGGAGAGGACAGAAGACGGAGAGACAGAGAGACAGAAAGAGCGACCAGAGGAGACAGACAGAGCACAGAGACAACACAGGACAGAGACAGAGAGACAGAGGACAGAGAGTTTCAGAGACAGAGGATAGAGAGACTGTAGACGAGGCTAGAGACAGAGAGGACAGAGACAGAGAGTCAGAGACAGAGACAAGACAGAGAGACAGAGACAGAGAGTCAGAGACAGAGAAGAGAGTACAGAGACAGAGACAGAGACGGACAGAGACAGAGACAAGAGAACAGAGACTGAGAGACAGAGACAGAGAGACAGAAAGACAGAGAGAGACTGAGACAGAGAGAGAGACAGAGACAGAGACAGAGAGAGACTGAGACAGAGAGAGACAGAAAGACAGAGACAGAGACAGAAAGACGAGACAGAGAGAGACAGAAGAGAGAGGACAGAGAGAGAACCCTTAGAGTATCTTATAGAAACATATAAAATTCTTAAGGGTTTGGACAGGCTAGAGGCAGAAAAAATGTTCCCAATGTTGGGGGAGTCCAGAACCAGGGGGTCACAGTTTAAGAATAAGGTGTTGGTCATTTTGCACTGAGATGAGGGAAAACATCTTCACCCAGTGAGTTTGTGAATCTGTGGAATTCTCTGCCACAGAAGGCAGTGGAGGCCAATTCACTGAATGTTTTAGAAATAGCTCTTGGGGCTAAAGGAATCAAGGGATAAGAGGAGAAAGCAGGAACCGGGGTACTGATTGTGGATGATCAGATATGATCACAGTGAATGGGCGGTGCTGGCTCGAAGGCCGAATGGGCTGCTCCTGCACCTATTTTCTATGTTTTCTATGGTTTCATGTAAGGGTTCACAAAATTATAACCCATAATGCAAGTCGAGGAAGTGCCTGTCTGTTGTGACTGTGAAACATGCTTGTGGCAATTTTACTTACACTGTATGGCGTAACTTGCAAAGAATATAACAAAGACAACTGATGGCACAATACGGCAGGGAGAATACTTGTTAGAAGATTGTCTGGGGTTTCACACCCTTTTCCTGTCGATAGACAAAAAATAATGCAAATTATAAACGTTATAAAATGATAGTTACTCCAGCATTTGTCATTATAAACTGTAGGTCTAATTAGCACAGTGTAGAGTGAAAGACAGCAACAGCTACAGCAGGCAAGAATGGCCTCTTCCTAGGATCTTCATTTGATTTCAAGGCTTCCCAAAGTAACTCGCAAGAATGAGTTTTGTTTGTTTTCAGTTTAGCCCTTTGGCCCACCGCACCGACCAGCGATCCCCCGCACACAAACACTAATCATACACACACTAGGGACAATTTATATTTATATCAAAGATAATTAACCTAACAAACCTGGACGTCTTTCGAGTGTGGGAGTAAACTGGAGATCTTGGAGGAAAACGCACGCAGATTACGGGGGGGAACATACAAACTCCGTTAGAGACAGCACCCGAGGTCAGGATCGAACCCGGGACTCTGGAGCTGTGAGGCAGCGTCTCCACCGGTTAATTGGCTCTGGTGTAAAGGTAAAACACTTCCCTAGTGCGTGTAAGATAGTGTTAATGAGTGGAGATCGCTGGTCGGTGCGGACTGGTGGGCCAAAGGGCCTTTATCGGTGCTGTATCTGTAAACTAATTCTTGCAAGTTACTATGAGAAGCCTTGGAATCAAACTCAGATCCGAGGAAGGGCCTATTTCTGCTCTGTATCTCTAACTAAGCTAAACTAAACTACATTACACTACACTAATCTAAACAAAACGAAACAATAGATTACAGTAAGCCCTGGTTACTACGGGCCTCTTTACGGATATTTGGTTTATGGTGGAGATATCTGCCGATCTTCACCACCAGGCTAGGCTGCCGATGTCGACCCCAGCCTTTCACCGCCTCCCATTCCCGCTCCAGGGAGGAGCGACTACTCCGCCACCACCACCGCTGACCTCACGCCAATGAGGAAGGGTCCCGACCCAAACTCCCAAGTCTACTCCGCCACTCCCAGCCAATGGTGAATGACCTGATGGGTCCGGATGGCCTAATTCTGCTCCTCTTAACTTATGAACTTATGAACTTAGGGAAACATAGAAACATAGACAATAGGTGCAGGAGTAGGCCATTCGGCCCCTGAGCCTGCACCGCCATTCAATATGATCATGGCTGATCGTTCAACTCAGTATCCCGTACCTGCCTTCTATCCATACCCCCTGATCCCTTTAGCCACAAGGGCCACATCTAACTACACACCCTCTTAAATATGGCCAATGAACTGGCCTCAACTACCTTCTGTGGCAGAGAACTCCAGAGACTCACCACTCTCGGTGTGATGAACTTACGAAACGTCACCCATTCCTTCCTCTCCAGAGATGCTGCTGCCTGATCTGCGGAGTTACCCGCCACTTTTTTGTGTCTGTCTTTGGTGTAAGGCAGCATGTGCGGTTCTTTGATTCTGCACAAGGCTTCCGCGTGGCCGATTCCAGGCCGGGCTGTCACCACCGCCGACCCTACCCGCACTCCAGCCGCCCGCGATCACCGACTCTGCCGGTCCTCCCCTCCCCCGCGGTCACCAGCAACCCTCCCGAATTCCAGGCCCAGTTCCGGACCCAAAACGTGGAGGAAGGAACTGCAGATGCCGGTTTACATCGAAGACAGACACAAAAAGCTGGAGTAACTCAGCGGGACAGGCAGCATCTCTGGAGGGAAGGAATGGGGGAACGTCTCAGGTTGAGACCCTTCTTCAGACTGAGAGTCAGGGGAGAGGGAGGCACAAGGATATGGAAGGGTAAGGTGTGAAAACGACAGATCAAAGCAGATGGTGATAAGGAAATGTAGAATGGTTCATTGTGTAGGAAGGCACTGTAGATGCTGGTTTACACCGAAGATAGACACAAAATGCTGGAGTAACCCAGCGGGACAGGCAGCATCTCTGGCGAGAAGGAATGGACTGCGTGTCCCGCTGAGTTCCTTCAGCAATTTTATTGTATCTTTCCTTTCTGACCTGAACGTCACTTGTCCATGTTCTCCAGAGATGCTGCCTGACCCTTTGAGTTACTCCAAAGATAGACACAAAAATGCTGGAGTAACTCAGCGGGTCAGGCAGCATCTTTGGAGAGAAGGAATGGGTGACGTTTCAGGTCGAGGCCCGAATGGAGTTTAATGGTGTCTGAAGAAGGGTTGCGATCCCGAAACGTCACCCATTCCCTCTCTCCAGAGATACTGCCTGTCCGCTGAGTTACTCCAGCATTTTGTAACCAGCATCTGCAGTTCCTTGCATCTACAGTTTTTGGTCTCCAAATCTGAGAAATTACATTCTTGCCATAGAGGTGGTACAGAGAAGGTTCACCAGGTTGATTCCTGGGATGTCAGGACTTCCATATGAGACGAAAGACTGGATAGACTCGGCTTTGTACTCACTAGAATTTAGAAGACTGAGGGGGGAATCTGATAGAAACTTACAAAATTCTTAAGGGGTTTGGACGGCTAGATGCAGGAAGATTGTTCCCGATGTTGGGGAAGTCCAGAACAAGGGGGTCAAGGGGAAATTCCTTTAGGACCGAGATGAGGAAAACTTTTTTCAAACAGG
Organism: Okamejei kenojei; assembly: GCA_035221665.1. NCBI lineage: Eukaryota > Metazoa > Chordata > Chondrichthyes > Rajiformes > Rajidae > Okamejei > Okamejei kenojei. Next base: position 25,636,822 of record CM069160.1, on the reverse strand, counting down.
AGAGTGGTGAATCTGTGGAATTCTCTGCCACGTAATAGTAGTTAGAGTAGTAGAAGGTAGTTGAGGCTCAGGTTTCATTGGCTATATTAAGAGGGAGTTAGATGTGGCCCTTGTGGCTAAAGGGATCTAGGGGGTATGGAGAGAAGGCAGGTACAGGATACTGAGTTGGATGATCAGCCATGATCATATTGAATGGCGGTGCAGGCTCGAAGGGCTGAATGGCCTACTCCTGCTACCTATTTTCTATGTTTCTATGTTTCTATGTTACTTACTTATACAATGATACTCTATTGCTCGGTAATCCCTTACTCTGATATAACGGATAATCGGTAATAATGGACACCCATTCCCCACCCTCCCCCCCTAGCCCCCCACTGCTTCTATGTCTATCATAGAGGGTTTACCAATTTTTTTTAAAGAAATTTATGTTAATTAACGCTCACCAGCTTGTTTCAATATTTCGGCAATCAGAATTCCAGATGAGAAGATAACTATCAGTCCGCCACTGGGGTTACTGCATTCCACCTTGAACACTGCAAACTGTTAACAAAACAAATGCAGTCACAAAGTTTTCGAACGGTTAATTTTGTAACAGTAACTGCAATATCAGGGCGGCACGGTGGCGCAGAGGTAGAGCTTGTGCCTTACAGCGCTCACAGCGCCGGAGACCCGGGTTCCATCCTGACTACGGGCGCTGTCTGTACGGAGTTTGTTAACGTTCTCCCCCGTGACCTGCATGGGTTTCCTCCAAGATCTTCGGTTTCCTCCACACTCCAAAGACGTGCAGGTCACATCTTCGCAGGTTAATTGGAATCGGTACATGTAAAAATTGTCCCTAGTGTGTGTGTAGGATAGTGTTAATGTGCGGGGATCTCTGGTCGGTGCGCACTCGGTGGGCCGAAGGGCCTGTTTCCGTGCTGTATCTCTAAACTGAACTAAACTATAGTACAGCAAAGATAAAGATCCTTCAGCTTGCAGTGTCTGTGTCCACCGTGATGCGACATTAAACTAATCCCTCATACATCGGCGACTGGCCGATCGTTTAGCTGAACACCTTAGCTCAATCCGCCAATCCGACCTGATCTCCAGGTTGCCAAACATAGAAACATAGAAAGTAGGTGCAGGAGGAGGCCATTCGGCCCTTCGAGCCAGCACCGCCATTCAATATGACCATGGCTGATCGTTTAACACTTTAACTCCCCCTCCCATTCTCACATTGACCTTTCTGTCCTGGGCCTCCTCCACCGTCAGAGGAAATTGGAGGAACAGCATCTCATATCGCGCTTGGGCTGCTTATGAATGTTGTATGAGTGGTATGAATGTTGACTCCTCTAACTTCAAGTAACCCTTGAAACCCCTCTCTCTCCGTCCCTCCCCCACCCAAGTCGTACCAGCTTCAAAGTTGTCTTGTTGAGTCTGTAACTTGTTCTCACCTACCAAACAGCTAACAATGTTGAAGAAAGAACTGCAGATGCTGGAAAAATCGAAGGCAGACAATAATGCTGGAGAAACTCAGTGGGTGAGGCAGCATCTATGGAGCGAAGGAATAGGTGATGCCTCACCCGCTGAGTTTCTCCAGCATTTTTGTCTAAAAACAGCTAACAATGGCCTGTTTCCTTTATCATCGTTACATTTTTGCATGTCTTTCATTCATTTGTTCTATATCTCTCATTTCTCTTTCCCTTGACTCTCAGTCTGAAGAATGGTCTCGACCTGAAACGTCACTTATTCCATTTCTCCAGAGCTGCTGCCTGTCCCGCTGAGTTACTCCAGCATTTCGTGTCCTGACCTACTGTATTTAAAAGCATCTTAAATGACATTATCGTCTGGGGTTCCTTGGTGTTCCAACGATGTATCACCAAGCAAAACTAAGCTAAATTAAACTAAGTGAAGCTAAGCAAAGCTGAACTAAGATGAGCTAAAGATGGACACAAAATGCTGGAGTAACTCAGCGGGACAGGCAGCATCTCTGGAAAGAGGGAATGGGTGACGTTTCGGGTCGAGACCCTTCTTCAGACTCAGGGGAGAGGGAAGCACAGAGATAAGGAAGAGTAAGGTGTGAACAAGAGATCAATAGGGTCGGAGCTCAAGGAAAATGTAGAATGATTCACATGTTAGCTGAGGGGAAACTGACAATGAGGTGTTCAATCAGTAACCTTTAATCAGGAGGACAGTGAATCTAGCTGAAATTAGTTGAACAAATCCGATCTAAACTGAGCTGAACAAGCTAATCTGAATGACATTACACTAAACTAAACTCATCTGAACTATACTTAAGGAAACTAAAAATTAAGCGAAACTAAACAACTATTTAAAAGCAGCTTAAAACCATTATCAAAGCTACTTCCATTACGCTGGCTGTTTGTTCAAAGCAACCGCCAGTTTCTGTGCATAAAGCCACAACCTGCATATCTAAAGATGTGTGGGTTTGTTGGCTAATTGGCCTCTGTAAATTGTCCCAGGTGCGTAGGATAGTGAATCAAGGACCAGTGGGCACAGGTTTAAGGTGAAGGGGGAATGATTTAATAGGAATCTGAGGGGTGACTTTTTCACACAAAGGGTGGTGGGTGTATGGAACAAGCTGCCAGAGAAGGTAGTTGAGGCTGGGACTATCCCAACATTTAAGAAACAGTTAGACAGTCACATGGATAGGACAGGATTGGAGGGATGTGGACCAATGCGCGGGCAGGTGGGACTAGTGTAGCTGGGACATGTTGGCCGGCGTGGGCAAGTTGGGCTGAAGGGCCTATATCACTCTATGACTCTAGTGTATGGAGTGATCGCTGGTTGGAGCGTACTCAGTGGACTGAAGGGGCTGTTACCATGCTGTATCGCACTTTTAAAAAAATCGCCTTTGAATTTTCCCTGAAACCTGAAAGCGATGGCCTCTATTATTTATTATTACCCATATCACACATCTGAGCTATGCTTTTACAAAATTGTATTCCCTTCGTTTTTACTGCCAGCAGGGTTAACAGGGGAATATTTTCTTGTATTCCCCTTTCTTGCGAACGCCTATGGACTTTACCTGTTAAAACAGCGGTGAATATAGCCTTATATTCCATGGTCTCACATCCGGGAACTTGGCAATGTGACGCTGCGTGGGAAATTTAGAATTTGTTCTCCACAAAACAAGCAAAATGGCAGCCTCCTGCGAGAAGAGGTTCGCGACTTTTGACGAACAGAGATTTTCCTCTAGATGTCTGATAATGGGTAATAATAACAATATTGACTGTCCTCTTTCGGGGGATACGACATATATTGCCTGAAGTAGATTCATATTGCGGCGAGAGCAAAATGGCAGCCTCCTGCGAGAAGAGGTTCGCGACTTTTGACGAACAGAGATTTTCCTCAAACGCGACTTTTGACGAACAGAGATTTTCCTCTAGATGTCTGATAATGGGTAATAATAACAATATTGACTGTCCTCTTTCGGGGGATACGACATATATTGCCCTCACTAGATCCATATTGCCCTCGTCTTCGACTCGAGCAATATGAATCTACTTCAGGCAATATATGTCGCATCCCCCTCAAGGCCAGTCAATATTCTATTAATATTTCCACCCCAGGGAAGAAAGGCCCTGAATATCTACTGTATTTATGCACCTCATAGAAAGCAAATGGCATGTTGGCTTTCATAACAAGAGGAGTTGAGTATGGGAGCAAAGAGGTCCTTCTGCAGTTGTACAGGACCCTAGAGAGACCACATGCGGAGTATTGTGTGCAGCTTTGGTCTCCAGATTTGGGGAAATTTCTTGCTATTGAGGGACTGCAGCGTAGGTTCACAAGGTTAATTCCCGGGATGGCGGGACTGTCATATGCTGAGAGAATGGAGCGGCTGGGATTGTATACTTTGGAATTTAGAAGGATGAGTGGAGATCTTATTGAAACATACAAGATTATTAAGGGTTTGGACACGCTAGAGGCAGGAAGCATGTTCCCGATGTTGGGGGAGTCTAGAACCAGGGGCCACAGTTTAAGAATAAGGGGTAAGCCATTTAGAACGGAGACGAGGAAACACTTTTTCACACAGAGAGTTGTGTATCTGTGGAATTCTCTCCCTCATAGGGCTGTGGAGGCCGGTTCTCTGGATGCTTTCAAGCGAGAGCTAGATAGGGCTCTTAAAGATAGCGGAGTCAGGGGATATAGGGAGAAGGCAGGAACGGGGTACTGATTGGGGATGATCAGCCATGATCACATTGAATGGCGGTGCTGGCTCGAAGGGCCGAATGGCTGAATGGCGTACTCCTGCAGCTATTGTCTATTTCTATAATTTTTTTTCGACGCATGTCTGGTCTCCAAGAAAACAATCGAATTTTTTACAAACCCTTCCTAAAGGCTAATACCCTCTAACCCAAGCAACATCCTGGTAAACCTCTTCCTCACCCTCTCCAATGCCTCCACATCCTTCCAGTAATCGGCTGACCAGAACTAAATAGGATTAATGGCGTTAATATTTAGGGTGGCACGGTGATGCCACGGTAGAGCTAGACAGCGCCAGAGGCCCAGGTTCGATCCTGACTACAGGTGCTGTCTGCATGGAGTTTGCATGTTCTCCCCATGACCTGTGTGGGTTTTCTCCGAGATCTTCGGTTTCCTCCCACACTCCCCGGCGGCAGCGCGACTCACGTTGCAGCGGCCCCTACAGCCTGTCTGTCTTTTTTTACATTTTTTGTCTAGTTAAATGTTGTTGTCCGTGTTTTTTTATACTGTTTTTAACTGTGTATATGTGGGGGGCGGGGGGGGGGTGGGGGGAAACGTTTAAAATCTCTTCCCTGTACGGGAGACCCGACCTTTTCCCTGTCGGGTCTCCGTTGCCGTTGGGGCCTAACACCGTGGAGCGGCCTCCAACCGGCACCAGCCGCGGAGCCTGCGGAGCCGCGGACTCACCGTCGTGGGGCTGGCCGGCCTCGGAGCGTGGGGAGCGGTGGTGGCTCGCTGCTGCGGCCCGGGTCCGGGACTCGTTGGCTCCAGCTGCAGGCCGGTGGATGGAATATCGGGAGCTCGCGGGTCCAGGTGGGAGACCGCTTTTCGGAGCTCCCGCGACGCAACTTCTCCAGCCCGCGACGCGGGGTTGGAACGACCCGGAGCGGGGCCGTACATCGCCCGGCGCGGCTTTAACGGCCGCGGGACATTCCAACGCCCGCCGGGGGCTCCAACTTTGTGACTTTTGGGCCTGGAGCGGGGCCGTACATCGCCCGGCGTGGCCTTAAATTGTCGTGGAACTTACCATCGCCCGCCTGGGGCATCAACATCGGGAGAGAAATGGTGCAGGGGGGAGAAAAGACTTTGCCTTCCATCACAGTGCGGAGGAGATTCACTATGATGTATGTTTGTGAAAATTGAATTGTTTGTATGTTTTGTAGGAATTGTTTTTGTTTGTATGGCTGTGGAAACAGAGTTTCGTTTGAGCCTCATTGAGGTTCAAATGAGATAGAATAAAAAATTGTATTGTATTGTAATGTGTAGGAAGGAACTGCAAGTGCTGGTTTACACCGGAGACAGACACAAATTCCGGAGTAACTCAGCGGGACGGCCAGCATCTCTGGTTAGAAGGAATGGGAGACGTTTTGGGCCGAGATCCTTCTTCAGACTGAGAGTCAAGGGACTGGGAGACACAGAGATAAGGATGGGTAAGGTGTGAAAATGAGGCATCAAAAGAAATGCAGGTCATGGAAAATGTGGAGTAGATCACTGTTAGGAGAATATGAGAATATGAAAAAAAGCAAACAGAGATAATGTAAAAGGGGACAGTCAGACTGGTCGGAGAACTGGGAAGGAGGGGGGGGGATGGAGAGAGACGGAAAGCAAGGGTTGCTTGAAGTTAGAGGAGTCAATATTCATACCGCTGGTTAAATTAAGCAGCAACTGCTGAAATATTTAACTCGTGATTATAACTGCGTTCTGTAAAACGTAACATATCTCTTGATTGAACTCACACTTGGTTGACAAGATGTTATTAAACCAGCCCCAGCGATATGTCTTCATACTGCACATCGTAACCGAGATCATTATTAGGAGAAGACTTAAAATCACCAATATAGCCACTATGATTCCAGAATATTCTATGATAAAAAACAAAAATGAGTAATTCATAGCTGAAATTAAAATTACAGTGAATAAGAGGCATGGCACAAAGGAAAATCAAATATACTGCAGATGCTGGAAATAAGGATGAGGGGGGACCTCATTGACAATAGACAACAGGTGCAGGAGTAGGCCATTCGGCCCTTCGAGCCAGCACCACCATTCACTGTGATCATGGCTGATCATCCACAATCAGTACCCCGTTCCTGCCTTCTCACCATATCCCCTGACTCCACTATCTTTAAGAGCTCTATCTAACTCTCTCTTGAAAGCATCCAGATAATTTACCTCCACTGCCTTCTGAGGCAGAGAATTCCACAGATTCACAACTGGGTGACATTTTCTTTCCACATCTCCGCTCTAAATGGCCTACCCCTCATTCTTAAACTGTGGCCCCTGGTTCTGGGTTCCCCCAACATCAGGAACATGTTTCCTTCTAGCGTGTCAAATCCCTTAATAATCTTATATGTTTCAATAAGATATCCTCTCATCCTTCTAAATTCCAGAGTATACAAGCCCAGCCACTCCATTCCATTAACATATGACAGTCCCGCCATCCCGGGAATTAACCTGGTGAACCTACACTGCACTCCCTCAATAGAAAGAATGACTTCCTCAAATTAGGGGACCAAAACTGCACACAATACTCCAGGTGTGGTCTCACTAGGGCTCTGTACAACTGCAGAAGGAGCTTGTACACGCAACTCCTCTTGTTTCGAGTCATTAAGGTTATTCATTAGCGGTACCTGCATGCTTACTTTCAGTGACTGATGAACAAGGACCCCCAGATCTATTTGTACTTCCCCTTTTCCCAACCTAATACTATTCAGATAATAATCTGCCTTCCTGATTTTGCCACCAAAGCAGATAACCTCACATTTATCCGCATTAAACTGCATCTTTCATGCATCCGCCCCCACTCACCCAAACTGTCCAAGTCACCCTGCATCCTCATCGCATCCACATCACAGTTCGCACGTTTGCTAATATTATTTTGAATCCCTTCATCTAAATCATTGATGTATATTGTAAATAGCTGCGGTCCCAGCACCGAGCCTTGCGGTACCTCCCCACTAGTCACTGCCTGCCATTCTGAAAGGGACCCGTTAATCCCTACTCTTTGTTTCCTGTCTGCCAACCACTTCTCTATCCATGTCAGCACTCTACCTCAATACCATGTGCTCCAATTTTTACCCACTAATCTCCTATGTGGGACCTTATCAAATGCTTTCTGAAAGTCCAGGTACACTACATCCACTGGCCATTTTCCGAGTTACATCCTGAAAAAATTCCAGAAGATTAGTCAAGCATGATTTCCCCTTCGTAAATCCATGCTGACTCGGACCGATCCTGTTACTGCTATCCAAATGTGCGGCTATTTCATCTTTTATAATTGACTCCAGCATCTTCCCCACCACCGATGTCAGGCTAACTGGTCTATAATTCCCTGTTTTCTCTCTCCCGCCTTTCTTAAAATGTGGGATAACATTTTGGTAACAATACCGAATAGTGCAAGGCTTGGATAGAGTGGATGTGGAGAGAATGTTTCCATTAGAGGGAGAGTCCAGGATAAGAGGCCATAGCCTCAGAATGAAAAGGACATACTGTACGTTTAGAAAGGAGACGAGGAAGAACCTCTTTAGCCATAAGGTGGTAAATCTGTGGAATTCATTGCCACAGAAGGCTGTGGAGGCCAAGTCAGTGGATAATTTTAAGGCAGAGATTGATAGATTCTTGATGAGTACGGGTGTCAGAGGTTATGGGGAGAAGGCAGGAGAATGGGGTTGAGAGGGAGAGATAGATCAGCCATGATTGAATGGCGGAGTAGGCTTAATGGGCCGAATCGCCTGATTCTGCTGCTATCTCTTATAAACATGAACAAAATGCTGGTTAAACTCTGCAGGTCAGGCAGCAGAAAACATTTAACATTCATTATATGCAGTGGCTTGCAAGAGTTTTCATGCCCCTTGAACTTTTCCACATTTTGTCACGTTACAACCACAAACGTAAATGTATTTTATGTGATAGACCAACATAAAGTGGCGCATAATTGTGAAGTGGAAGGAAAATGATACATGGTTTTCAAATTTGTTTACAAATAAAAAAAACTGAAAAGTGTGGCGTGCAAAAGTATTCAGCCCCCTTTACTCTGATACCCCTAAATAAAATCCAGTGCAACCAATTGCCTTCAGAAGTCACCTAATTAGTAAATAGAGTCCACTTGTGTGTAATCTAATCTCAGTATAAATACAGCTGTTCTGTGAAGGCCTCAGAGGTTTGTTAGAGAACATTAGTGAACAAACAGCATCATGAAGCCCAAGGAACACACCAGACAGGTCAGGGATAAAGTTGTGGAGAAGTTTAAAGCAGGGTTAGGTTATAAAAAAATATCCCAAGCTTTGAACAAACTCACGGAGCACTGTTCAATCTATCATCCGAAAATGGAAAGAGTATGGCACAACTGCAAACCTACCAAGACATGGCCGTCCACCTAAACTGACAGGCCGGGCAAGGAGAGCATTGATCAGAGAAGCAACCAAGAGGCCCATGGTAACTCTGGAGGAGCTGCAGAGATCCACAGCTCAGGTGGGAGAATCTGTCCACAGGACAACTATTAGTCGTGCACTCCACAAATCGGGCCTTTATGGAAGAGTGGCAAGAAGAAAGCCATTGTTGAAACAAAGCCATAAGTAGTCCCGTTTGCAGTTTGCCACAAGCCATGTGGGGGACACAGCAAACATGTGGAGGAAGGTGCTCTGGTGTGATGAGACCAAAATTAAAGTTTTTGGCCTAAATGCAAAACGCTATGTGTGGCGGAAAACTAACACTGCACATCGCCCCTGAACACACCATCCCCACTGTGAAACATGGTGGTGGCAGCATCATGCTGTGGGGATGCTTTTCTTCAGCAGGGACAGGGAAGCTGGTCAGAGTCGATGGGAAGATGGATGGAGCCAAATACAGGGCAATCTTGGAAGAAAACCTGTTAGAGTCTGCAAAAGACTTGAGACTGGGGCGGAGGTTCACCTTCCAGCAGGACAACAACCCTAAACATACAGCCAGAGCTACAATGGAATGGTTTAGATCAAAGCATATTCATGTGTTAGAATGGCCCAATCAAAGTCCAGACCTAAAATCCAATGAGAATCTCTGGCAAGACTTGAAAATTGCTGTTCACAGACGCTCTCCATCCAATCTGACTGAGCTTGAGCTATTTTGCAAAGAAGAATGGGCAAAAATTTCAGTCTCTAGATGTGCAAAGCTGGTAGAGCATACCCCAAAAGACTTGCAGCTGTAATTGCAGCGAAAGGTGGTTCTACAAAGTTTTGACTCAGGGGGGCAGAATACTTTTGCACGCCACACTTTTCAGTTTTTTATTTGGGGTGAAATGAGTGAGTGGCCAGGGTGGTGTGGGTCTCTGGTGATGCTGGCTGCCTTTTTGAGGTTGCGATTCCAGTAAATCCCTTCGATGCTGGGAAGGTCAGAGGCCGAGATGGACTTGGCAGTGTCCACAACTTATAATTGGAGTGTAGAAGAGAATGACCACAGATATCTCTCTGCAGCTTTACCACCTGACCTACTCGATCATAGAGTGTGTAATATGCAATACCCGACCAAGACAGAAACAGGAGCATATACTCTACCTGAAGTTTTTCCCCAGAAACAAATTGCTGCCATGAGTATGACAAGGGACACCATTGACGCCAACTGCAAGAATAGCAGTATTTTTCGATGAGATGGGAGACCTGCAAAAATAAGCAATGAGTTTCAACATTAGAATACAGGGACGGAGAGTTGCTGCCTCACAGCGCTAGAGACCCAGGTTTGATCCTGACCACGAGTGCTTGTCGAGTTTGTACGTGTGCGTAGGATAGTGTTAGTGTGTGGGGATCGCTGGTAGGCGTAGACTCGGAGGGCCGAAGGGCCTGTTTCCACGCTGTATCTCTAAACTAAACTAAACTAAGCCTGGAATTGTAGAATGACACCATTCAGAAGGTCCGAATCAGCATCCATAAGACCGAGGAGCAGAATTAGACCATTCAGCCCATCGAGCCTGTTTTACCATTCGATCCATTTTGCAGAGCAGTCTTGAGCTACTATCTACCTAGTCTCTCCGCTGACTGGTTAGCACACAGCAAAAAAAGCTTTTCACTGTGCCTCGGGACACGTGACAATAAACTAAACTAAACTCTGAATCGCATTCTCTTCCCTTCTACTGGTAGCTTTTGACGCCCTTACTAATCAAGAACCTATTAATCTCTGCTTTAAAAATACCCAAGCATTTGGCATTCACAGCCTTGTGGCAATGGGTTCCACAGATTCACCACCCTCTGGCAAAAGAAATTCCTCCTTATTTCCATTCTGCCCAGTATATCCATTTGTTGAAAAGCCATTTTTTGTCAACATTTTAGAGATACAGCGTGGAAACAGGCCCTTCGGCCTACTGTCTACTCCACCCAACGATCACCCCGGACACTAACACTATCAATTAGGCAGGACAAATCAAAATAGGACGTACATGGTAAATGGTAGGGAATTGAGGAATGCTGTGGAACAGAGAGATCTAGGAATAACTGTGCATAGTTCCCTGAAGGTGGAATCGCATGTAGATGGGGTGGTAAAGAAAGCCTTTGGTGTGCTGGCCTTTATAAATCAGAGCATTGAATATAGGAGTAGGGAAGTAATGTTAAAATTGTACAAGGCATTGGTGAGACCAATTCTGGAGTATGGTGTACAATTTTGGTCACCTAATTATAGGAAGGATGTCAACAAAATAGAGAGAGTACAGAGGAGATTTACTAGAATGTTGCCTGGGATCCAGCAACTATGTTACAGAGAAAGGTTGAACAAGTTAGGTCTTTATTCTTTGGAGCGCAGAAGGTTAAGGGGGGACTTGATTGAGGTCTTTAAAATGATGAAAGGGATAGACAGAGTTGACGTGGATAAGCTTTTCCCATTGAGGGCAGGGAAGATTCAAACAAGAGGGCATGACATGAGAATGAAGGGACATAAGTTTAGGGGTAACGTGAGGGGGAACTTCTTTACTCAGAGGGTGGTGGCTGTGTGGAATGAGCTTCCAGCTGAAGTGGTGGAGGCAGGATCGATTTTAACATTTAAAAGTAAAGTGGATAGGTATATGGACGGGAAGGGAATGGAGGGGTATGGTCTGAGTGCAGGTAGATGGGACTAGGGGAAAACAAATGGTCGGCACGGACTGGAAGGGCCGAGAGGGCCTGTTTCCGTGCTGTAATTGGTATATGGTTATCCTACACACACTAGGGACAATTCACATTTTTTTACTGAAGCCAATCGACCTACATACCCGCACGTCTTTGGACCGTGAGTGGAAACTGGAGCATCCGGGAGAAAACCCACGCAGGTCACGGGGAGAGCGAACAAACTCCGTACAGACAGGCACACGTAGTCGGGGTCGAACCCGGGACTCTGGCGCTGTGAGGCAGCAACTCTACCGCTGCGCCACCGTGCAGATTGAGTTACCCCAGCACTTTGTGGCTTTAAAAAAAATATCTCCCCCTCACGTTGCAATGATTGGTTAATTTTCAACAGTGATCGGTACAAAAATGTAAATAAATATCTCTTACTTATTGCCGTGCTGCCTCCCAGCATGCAAGAGACGATAATGCCAATGAAGACTGTGCAACCAAAAATCAGAGCCACAATGGAGAGGCTCAGGGTTGTGCTGTGCAGAGAAGGAATACCTGAAACAGGAAATATTACGTGTTGGAAGGAACTGCAGATGCTGGTTTACACGAAGATAGACACAAAATGCTGGAGTAACTCAATGTGACAGGCAGCATCTCTGGAGAGGAGGAATGGGAGACGTTTCGGGTTGAGACCCTTCTCCAGACCGAGAGTCAGGGGAGAGGGGGGCGGACACAGAGATAAGGAAGTGTAAGGTGTGAAGACGAGGCAAGATTCCCAGATTCAAGAGAGTTTATTGTCATGTGTCCCAGATAGGACAATGACATTCTCGCTTTGCTTCAACACAACAGAATATAGTAGGCATAAATAAATACAGAACAGAACAGATCAGTGTGTCCATACACCATTTCATATATATATACACACACATAAATAAACAGATAAAGTGCAATAGGCTATTAATGTTCAGAGTTTTGCTTGAGTTGAGTTTAATAGCCTGATGGCTGTGGGGAAGTAGCTATTCCTGAACCTGGTCGTTGCAGATTTCAGGCTCCTGTACCTTCTACCTGAAGGCAGCGGGGAGATGAGTGGGTGGCCAGGATGGTGTGGGTCCTTGATGATGCTGCCAGCCTTTTTGAGGCAGCGACTGCGATAGATCCCCTCGATGGTGGGGAGGTCAGAGCCGATGATGGACTGGGCAGTGTTTACAACGGGGATGAAGTTCAAGGAAAATGTAGAATAACTGATTGTTGGCTGGCAGAAGGTGACAACAGAGCATACAGGGATACAATGTAATCAGGGACAGACAGACTGGTCGGGGAACTGGGAAGGGGGAGGGATGGAGAGAGGTTTGTAGGTTAATTGGGTTGGTACAAGTGTAAATTGTCCCAAGTGTACGTCTGAGAGAGAGGGGGAAAGCAAGGGTTACTTGAAGTTAGGGAAGTCAATGTTCATCCCGCTGGGGTGTGAGCTGCCCAAGTGAAATATGAGGTGCTGTTCCTCCAATTAGCGCTGGGCTCACTCCGACAGTGGAGGAGGCCCAGGACAGAAAGATCAGTGTGGGAATGGGAGGAGGAGTGTTTGGCAAACGGGAGATCAGGTATGTTTAGGGTTTAGGCGGACTGAGCGGAGGTGTTGTGGAAATATTGCAGTGTGGTCAAACAATATCTAACCAGCCATACTTATGCAACAGGCAAGAAGACACACTAACGCCTCTACTAATGGCAGCCAATTCAGGCAACTCACTGCATACTGGACTCTGAAGTGGAACTGTTTAGTTGAGTTTATTGTCACGTGTACCGAGGTACAGTGAAAAACGTTTGCTGCGTGCTAACCAGTCGGCGGAAGGACAATGCATGATTACAATCGATCCATTTACAGTGTACAGATACATGAAAAGGGAATAACGTTTAGTGCAAGGTAAAGCCAGCAAAGTCCGATCAAAGGTACACAAAATGCTGGAGAAACCGGGGTTTCGGCCCGAAACGTTGCCTATCTCCTTCGCTCCATAGATGCTGCTGCACCCGCTGAGTTTCTCCAGCATTTTGTGTACCCCAGATTTTCCAGCATCTGCAGTTCCTTCTTTAAGACAAAGTCCGATCAAAGATAGTCTGAGGGTCACCAGTGAGGTAGATAGTAGTTCAGGACTGCTCTCTGGTTGTGGTAGAATGATTCAGTTGCCTGATGACAGCTGGGAAGAAACTGTCTCTGAATCTGGTGGTGTGCGTTTTCACACTACAATACCTTTTTGCCCGATGGGAGAGGGGAGAAGAGAGAGTGACTGGGGTGCGCTAGTCCTTGATGATGCTGCTGGCCTTGCCGAGGCTGCGTGAGATGGAGATGGAGTCAATGGAAGGGAGATGGTCTGAGCTGCGTCCACAACTCTCTGAGTTCTTCAACTGCAGATGCTCTGATCGTTATTCCCTTTATCCTATATCTGTACACTATGTACGGTTCGATTGCAATCATGTATTGTCTTTCTTCTGATAGGGTAGCACGTAATAAAAAGCTTTCCTATGTTCTCGGTATTTGTGACAGACAATAAACTATACTGAACTAAACTGAACTAAATTACCTGAGGAGGCTAAAGCTCCTGTCCCACTTAGGAAACCTGAACAGAAACCTCTGGAGACTTTGCGCCCCACCCAAGGTTTCCGTGCGGTTCCCGGAGGTTTTTGTCAGTCTCCCTAATGGTGGAAAGTGGTTTCCGTTTTAAAAATCGGTAATTTTTTAGTCGAAGCCGGTTGCGACGCTAGTTGAAGGTGGTTGTCAGAGGATAAAAAACCTCCGGGAACCGCACTGAAACCTTGGGTGGGGCGCAAAGTCTCCAGAGGTTTCCTAATGCCCCTGTCCCACTTAGGAAACCTGAACAGAAACCTCTGGAGACCTTGTGCCCCACCCAAGGTTTCCGTGGGGTTCCCGGAGGTTTTTGTCAGTCTCTCTACCTGCTTCCACTACCTGCAACCTCCGGCAACCACCTGCAACCTCCAGGAACCACACGGAAACCTTGGGTGGGGCGCAAAGTCTCCACAGGTTTCCGTTCAGGTTTCCTAAGTGGGACAGGGGCATAAGGAAATTCAACTTGTCTCCAAAGATACACACAGTGGGCTGGAGTAACTCAGTGTGTCAGCAAGCATCTCTGGAGAAAGGGATTAGGCGACATTTTGGGTTGAGAACCTTCCTCTGACTAATGATACCACAATGTATTTTACAAAGTTCTGCGGATCCGCCGTAGAATACATGCCGTCGGGTTGTATCACAGCTTGGTTTGGGAACAGCTCTGCCCAAGACCACAAGAAATTGTGGACAGTTGCGGATGTAGCCCAGTCCATCACACAGACCAGGCTCCCCACCATCAACTCCATCTACACTTCACGCTGCCTCGGAAAAGCAGCCAACATAATCAAAGACTTGTCCCTCCCCGGTCATTCCTTCTTCCCCCTGCTCCCGTCCGGCAGAAGGTACAGAAGCTTGAAAGCGCGCACCACCAGACTCAGGAACAGCTTCTTCCCCTCTGCTGTCAGGCTTCTGAACGGTCCTTCCATAAGCTAGGGACAAGTCCCATTGCGGACGTTGGACTTTGTCTCTGGAACTGATGCGCTACAATACTGAGAACTATACTCTGCACTCTGTAGCTTCCCCTTTGCTCTACCTCTTGTACTCGAGTTTGACGATTGTATTTGTGTAGAGTATTGTCCGATCTGATTAGATATCATGCAAAACAAAGCTTTTCACTGTACAGTGGCTTGCAAAAGTATTCATACCCCTTCAACTTTTCCACATTTTGTCACGTTACAACCACCAACGTAAATGTATTTTATTGGGATTTTATGTGATAGACCAACACAAAGTGGCGCATAATTGTGAAGTGGAAGGAAAATGATACATGGTTTTCAAATTTGTTTACAAATAAAAAAACTGAAAAGTGTGGCGTGCAAAAGTATTCAGCCCCCTTTACTCTGATACTCCTAAATAAAATCCAGTGCAACCAATTGCCTTCAGAAGTCACCTAATTAGTAAATAGAGTCCACTTGTGTGTAATCTAATCTCAGTATAAATACAGCTGTTCTGTGAAGGCCTCAGAGGTTTGTTGGAGAACATTAGTGAACAAACAGCATCATGAAGCCCAAGGAACACACCAGACAGGTCAGGGATAAAGTTGTGGAGAAGTTTAAAGCAGGGTTAGGTTATAAAAAAATATCCCAAGCTTTGAACATCTCACGGAGCACTGTTCAATCTATCATCCGAAAATAGAAAGAGTATGGCACAACTGCAAACCTACCAAGACATGGCCGTCCACCTAAACAGACAGGCCGGGCAAGGAGAGCATTGATCCGAGTAGCAGCCAAGAGGCCCATGGTAACTCTGGAGGAGCTGCAGAGATCCACAGTTCAGGTGGGAGAATCTGTCCACAGGACAACTATTAGTCGTGGTTAAATCGGGCCTTTATGGAAGAGTGGCAAGAAGAAAGCCATTGTTGAAACAAAGCCATAAGAAGTCCCATTTGCAGTTTGCCACAAGCCATGTGGGGGACACAGCAAACATGTGGAGGAAGGTGCTCTGGTCTGATGAGACCAAAATGGAAGTTTTTGGCCTAAATGCAAAACGCTAGGTGTGGCGGAAAATTAACACTGCACATCACCCTGAACACACCATCCCCACTGTGAAACATGGTGGTGGCAGCATCATGCTGTGGGGATGCTTTTCTTCAGCAGGGACAGGGAAGCTGGTCAGAGTTGATGGGAAGATGGATGGAGCCAAATACAGGGCAATCTTGGAAGAAAACCTGTTAGAGTCTGCAAAAGACTTGAGACTGGGGCGGAGGTTCACCTTCCAGCAGGACAATGACCCTAAACATACAGCCATAGCTCAATGGAATGGTTTAGATCAAAGCATATTCATGTGTTAGAATGGCCCAGTCAAAGTCCAGACCTAAATCCAATTGAGAATCTCTGGCAAGACGTGAAAATTGCTGTTCACAGACGCTCTCCATCCAATCTGACTGAGCTTGAGCTATTTTGCAAAGAAGAATCGGCAAAAAGTCTGTAGATGTGCAAAGCGGGTAGAGACATACCCCAAAAGACTTGCAGCTGTAATTGCAGCGAAAGGTGGCTCTACAAAGTATTGACTCAGGGGGGCTGAATACTTTTGCACGCATCACTTTCCAGTTTTTTATTTGTAATAAAATTTGGAAACCATGTATCATTTTCCTTCCACTTCACAATTATGCACCACTTTGTGTTGGTCTATCACATAAAATCCCAATAAAATACATTTATGTTTGTGGTTGTAACGTGACAAAATGTGGAAAAGTTCAAGGGGTATGAATAGAAACATAGAAACATAGAAACATAGAAATTAGGTGCAGGAGTAGGCCATTCAGCCCTTCGAGCCTGCACCGCCATTCAATATGATCATGGCTGATCATCCAACTCAGTATCCCGTACCTGCCTTCTCTCCATACCCTCTGATCCCCTTAGCCACAAGGGCCACATCCAACTCACTCTTAAATATAGCCAATGAACTGGCCTCAACTACCCTCTGTGGCAGAGAGTTCCAGAGACTCACCACTCTCTGTGTGAAGAAAGTCTTTCTCATCTCGGTCTTAAAGGATTTCCCCCTTATCCTTAAGCTGTGACCCCTTGTCCTGGACTTCCCCAAGATCGGGAACAATCTTCCTGCATCTAGCCTGTCCAACCCCTTAAGAATTTTGTAAGTTTCTATAAGATCCCCCATCAATCTTCTAAATTCTAGCGAGTACAAGCCGAGTCTATCCAGTGTTTCTTCATATGGAAGTCGTGACATCCCAGGAATCAGTCTGGCGAACCTTCTCTGTACTCCCTCTATGGCAAGAATGGCAAGAATAAATTAACAGATGTTACTCACCATGGATGAAGAGATGGTAAGAATGGTTCACTTCACTGACACGATTTTCCAGGATGGAAGTGTAGACTCCACAATTTGATTTTTTGGCTTTCAGGATCTGCAAGGTGAAGTTGTTTCGCAACATGCGATACGTGGTGTTGTTATTTGCTATCATTTGGCCGTCTTTCATCCATCGAACTGAGCCAACCTTCCCGCCAGCCACTTGACATGTCAGATTAATGTCCTGATCCACCATGGCAATACCAGTGGTAATAGAAGGGGACAACAGTCGTTCTGATGAAGAATGAAAATAAACGGTCCGAGCATTAAGACAACTTTGTGGAGTTTCCAAATAAAATTGTTACAATTTTGGGCTCCGTACCTAAGGAAGGATGCGCTGGGTCCGGAGAGGGTCCAGAGGAGGTTTGCTTACGAGAACGATCCCGGGAATGAGTGGGTTAACATACGACGAGCGTTTGTCGGCACTGGGCCCTGTACTCGCTGGAGTTTAGAAGGATGGGGGGGGGGGGGGGGGGGGGACCTTGTTGAAATGTACCGAATCGTGAAAGGCCTGGACAAAGTGGATGTCAAGAGGATGCTTCCACTAGTGGGAGAGTCTTGGACCAGAGGTCATAGCCTCAGAATTAAAAGACGTTATTTTAGGAAGGAGATTAGGAGGAATATCCCTCCAAACCTGTCCTATCCATGTACCTGTCTAACTGTTTCTTAAACATAGAAACATAGAATCATAGAAAATAGGTGCAGGAGCAGGCCATTTGGCCCTTTGAGCCTGCACCGCCATTCAATATGATCATGGCTGATCATCCAACTCAGTATCCCGTACCTGCCTTCTCTCCATACCCCCTGATCCCCTTAGCCACAAGAGCCACATAACACTCCCTCTTAAATATAGCCAATGAACTGGCCTCAACTACCTTCTGTGGCAGAGAATTCCACAGATTCACCACTCTCTGTGTGAAAAATGTTTTTCTCATCTCGGTCCTAAAAGACTTCCCCCTTATCCTTAAACTGTGACCCCTTGTTCTGGACTTCCCCAACATCGGGAACAATCTTCCTGCATCTAGCCTGTCCAACTCCTTAAGAATTTTGTAAGTTTAGATTCTTGGTCTTTAGAAAAGTTGGTATAGTCCCAGCCTCAACTACCTCCTCTGGCAGCTCGTTCCATACACCCACCACCCTTTGTGTGAAAAAGTTACCCCTCAGACTCCTATTAAATCTTTTCACCTTCACCTTGAACCTATGTCCTCTGGTCCTCAATTCACCTACTCTGGGCAAGAGACTCTGGGCAAGAGACCTATAACATGGTGCCCAGAACTGAACACAGTACATTAAATGCAGCCTCACCAACATCTTATACAGCAGCATCATGACCTCCCAACTTCTATACACTCCTTGGAACCCAGGAGGATGTGGGGTGATCTTATAGAGGTGTGTAAGATCATGAATGAAATGAGCAGCGCATTTACCCTGAGTAGTGGAATCAAGAGCCAGATGACATAGATTTAATGAGAAAGATTTCATCTGAACCAGAGGGGCAACATTTTTTTATACAAAGTGTAGTGGGTATATGGAGCGAACTGCCGGAGGAGATAGTTGAGGCAGGTATTATCTGAAGGTTTTAAAAACATTTGTACAGGTACATGGATAGGACAGGTTTTGAGGGATATGGGCCAAACCCATATGGATATGGGTCAAGATGGAATACATATATAACCATATAACAATTACAGCACGGAGACAGGCCCTCTCGGCCCTTCCAGTCCGTGCCGACCATTTGTTTTCCCCTAGTCCCATCTACCTGCACTCAGACCATACCCCTCCATTCCCTTCACGTCCATATGCCTATCCACTTTACTTTTAAATGTTAAAATCGATCCTGCCTCCACCACCTCTGCTGGAAGCTCATTCCACACAGCCACCACTCTCTGAGTAAAGAAGTTCCCCCTCACGTTACCCCGAAACTTCTGTCCCTTAATTCTCATGTCATGCCCTCTTGTTTGAATCTTCCCTACCCTCAATGGGAAAAGCTTATCCACGTCAACTCTGTCTATCCCTTTCATCATTTTAAAGACCTCAATCAAGTCCCCCCTTAACCTTCTGCGCTCCAAAGAATAAAGACCTAAAGATGTAAATATAAAGATGTAATTCTGAGGCTCTATAAGGCACTGGTCAGGCCGCATTTGGAAAATTGTGAGCAATTTGAGGAAGGATATGCTGGTGCTGGAGATGGTACAGAGGAGGTTTACAAGAATGATTCCTGGAATGGGTGGCTTAATATATGATGAGCGTTTGACAGCACTGGGCCTGAACTCGCTGGAGTTCAGAAGGTTGAGGGGGACCTCATTGAAACTTACATTACAGAATAATGAAAGGCATAGATAGAGTGGGTGTGGAAAGGATGTTTCTGGTGGGACCAGAGGTCACAGCCTCAGAATTAATGGGTGCGCTTTTAGAAAGGAAGTGAGGAGGAACTTCTTTAGTCAGGGGATAGTTAATCTGTGGAACTCATTGCCACAGAGGGCTGTGGAGGCCAAGTCAGTGGATATCTTCAAGGCAGAGATGGACAAATTCCTTGATTAGAATGGGTATCAAGGGTTGTGTGGAGAAGGCAGGAAATGGGATTAGGAGACAGAGATCAGCCGAATGGCCTAATTCTACTTTTAGAACTTGCGAAACACAGGCTGGTGGTGCTATCATAGATGGGGCATGTTGGTCAGCATGGACAAGTTGGGCCAGAGGGCCTGTTTCAAGGCTGTATAAGAGACTTAAACTATGCAACACAATAATAAACTGATACACTGCTCACCCATAACATTCAGTTTGAAGATTCTGCTGTTGTTGGCGTTTAAATCAACGTCAACTTTATAGAGACCTTGATCTTGCGCTGTTAAATCTTTCAGCGTCACCGATCCATTGGAATAGTTGAACTCGCATCGATCCTTATAGGAGTTGGTGAATGTGGCGTTTTGCAATGAGTGGTAAAAATAATCTATAATTCGGATATTTCCGAATGCCCACCGAAGGTGTTGCACATTTTGAAATTCTTTTTTGCCGGGACCAGGTAGCACAACGAACGATCCGATGGCACCGAACAACTCCAGGCTCGGCGTCAACGCTTTCCCTGAGGACCAAGAGAAATAGTCATCATCTGGGAGGCACAGGAGGATCCAATTCAGAACGCAGGAGAGCGGAGGGAACAGATTGAAGCTCGGGATTCCCCCTTGGTTCGCAAGAACGATCCCGGGAATGAGTGGGTTAACCTACCATGTGCGTTTGTCGGCACCGGGCCTGTACTCGTTGGAGTTCAGAAGAATGAGGGGGGGTGATCTCATTGAAACGTACAGAACTCGCTCGAATTTAGAAGATTGAGAGGGGATCTTATAGAAACTTACAAATTTCTTAAGGGGTTGGACAGGCTAGATGCAGGAAGATTGTTCCCGATCTTGGGGAACTCCAGAACAAGGGGTCACAGTTTAAGGATAAGGGGGAAATCTTTTAGGACCGAGATGAGAAAAACATTTTTCACACAGAGAGTGGTGAGTCTGTGGAATTCTCTGCCACAGAAGGTAGTTGAGGTCAGTTCATTGTCTATATTTAAGAGGGAGTTAGATGTGCCCCTTGTGGCTATAGGATCAGGGGGTATGGAGAGAAGGCAGGTACGGGATACTGAGTTGGATGATCAGCCATGATCATATTGAATGGCGGTGCAGGCTCGAAGGGCCGAATGGCCTACTCCTGCACCTATTTTCTATGATTCTATGATTCTATGAACAGTGAAAGGCTTGGACAGAGTGGATGTGAAGAGGATGTTCCCACTGGTGGGAGAGTCTGGGACTAGAGGTCACAGCTTCAGAATCAAAGGCCGTTGTTTTAGGAAGGAGATGAGGAAAAATGTCTTTAGTCAGAGGGCGGTGAATCTGTGGAATTCTTTGCCACAGAAGGCTGTGGAGGCCGTCAGTGGTAATTTTTAAGGTAGGGATAGATGGATTCTTGATCAGTACGGGTGTCAGAGGTTATGCAAAGGCAGGAAAATGGGGTTAGGTGGGAGAGATAGATCAGCCATGATTGAATGGTGGAGTAGACTTGATGGGCCAAATGGCCCAATTCGACTCCGATCACTTATAATCTTATGATTTTATGAATTAGTGCCTCGGATAGTCCTGCAGTGGTAGGATTAGATGTTATTCTGGAAGAATTGTGAGAACTAAAGTGTTAGAGGGAATACTGTGAGCATTATTACTAGAATTTGTTATAAACTGTTTTAGTGACATGGGCTGATTACCTAGCATTAATATTATTAATTTATGGTATTTTTGATTATTGTATGTTTATTTGTATGTCATTCCAATAGGATTGTGAAGCTGTTGCAAGTAAGAATTTGGTACAGGAAGGAAATGCAGATGCAGGTTTAAACCAAAGATAGACACAAAAAGTTCTGCCCAGAAACCACCCCTTTCACACTCACCCCGGCCCTGGGAAACAAAGTTTTCAGAGTCACCCCAGCCAGCCCACGAACCTCTGAATGAAAGACGAGGCTCAGATGTTCTCTTCATCAGTGGCGTCCCAGAGTTTCCCAGCGCTTGGCCCAAGTTTCAATTTAAACTTGGGTAAACTGAGTTTGTATTAAAAACCCTAATACAATTGGCCCTTAATTGTAAATATGAGAACGTTTTCCTATATTGTACTGTAGACTGTCATCCGGTGCAGATACCATAATTTATTGGAAAAATATTAATACACGAACACAGGGGTTAGTTTAAAATTGGAGTCATATCCCATCTACATCTCACACTCTCTAGCTGTGTTTTTAAGAAATGGCATTAAGGACTTGTGTTACGTGTTTTTGCTGGACTGAAACCAACCCATTTACAGCGTAAAGTTGTGAGTAACTTTTTAGGAGAATTCTTAGAAACACAGAAACATAGAAATTAGGTGCAGGAGCAGGCCATTCGGCCCTTCGAGCCTGCACCGCCATTCAATATGCTCATGGCTGATCATCCAACTCAGTATCCCTGTACCTGCCTTCTCTCCATACCCCCTGATCCCTTCAGCCACAAGGGCCACATCCAACTCCCTCTTAAATATGGCCAACGAACTGGCCTCAACTACCTTCTGTGGCAGAGAATTCCACAGATTCACCATTCTCTGTGTGAAAAACTATTTTCTCATCTCAGTCCTAAAAGACTTCCCCCTTATCCTTAAACTGTGACCCTTATCCTGGACTTCCCCAACATCGGGAACAATCTTCCTGCATCTAGCCTGTCCAACCCCTTAAGAATTTTGTAAGTCTCTATGAGATCCCCCCTCAATCTTCTAAATTCCAGCGAGTACAAGCCAAGTCTATCCAGTCAAGCTTCATATGGAAGTCCTGCCATCCCAGGAATCAGTCTGGTGAACCTTCTCTGTACTCCCTCTGTGGCAAGAATGTCTTTCCTCAGATTAGGAGACCAAAACTGTACGCAATACTCCAGGTGTGGCCTCACCAAGACCCTGTACAACTGCAGTAGAACCTCCCTGCTCTTGTACTCAAATCCTTTTGCTATGAATGCCAACATACCATTCGCTTTCTTCACAGCCTGCTGCACCTGCATGCCTACTTTCAATGACTGGTGTACCATGACACCCAGGTCTCGTTGCATCTCCCATTTTCCTAATCGGTCACCATTCAAATAATAGTCTACTTTCCTGTTTTTGCCACCAAAGTGGATAACCTCACATTTTATCCACATTATACTGCATCCGCCATGCATTTGCCCACTCACCCAGTCTATCCAAGTCATCTTGCAGCCTCCTAACACCTCCTCACAGCTAACACTGCCCCCCAGCTTCGTGTCATCCGCAAACTTGGAGATGTTGCATTTAATTCCCTCGTCCAAATCATTAATATATATTGTAAATAGCTGGGGTCCCAGCACTGAGCCTTGCGGCACCCCACTAGTCACTGCCTGCCATTCTGAAAAGGACCCGTTTACTCCTACTCTTTGCTTCCTGTCTGCCAGCCAGTTCTCTATCCACATCAATACTGAACCGCCAATACCGTGTGCTTTAAGTTTGTATACTAATCTCTTGTGTGGGACCTTGTCGAAAGCCTTCTGAAAGTCCAGATATAACACATCCACTGCTTCTACCTTATCCACTCTAGTTACATCCTCAAATAATTCAATAAGATTCGTCAGACATGATTTACCTTTCATAAATCCATGCTGACTTTGTCCAATGATTTCACCACTTTCCAAATGCGCTGCTATCCCATCTTTAATAACTGACTCTAGCAGTTTCCCCACTACTGATGTTAGACTAACTGGTCTATAATTCCCCGTTTTCTCTCTCCCTCCCTTTTTAAAAAGTGGGTTTACATTAGCTACCCTCCAATCCTCAGGAACTACTCCAGAATCTAAAGAGTTTTGAAAAATTATCACTAAGGCATCCGCTATGTCCGGGGCTACTTCCTTAAGTACCCTGGGATGCAGACTATCTGGCCCTGAGGATTTATCGGCCTTTAATCAATTCAATTTACCTAACACCACTTTCCAGCTAACCTGGATTTCACTCAGTTCCTCCATCTCATTTGACCCACGATCCCCTGCTATTTCCGGCAAATTATTTATGTCTTCCTTAGTGAAGACAGAACCAAAGTAGTTATTCAATTGGTCTGCCATGTCCTTGTTCCCCATGATCAATTCACCCGTTTCTGACTGCAAGGGACCTACATTTGTTTTAACTAATCTTTTTCGCTTCACATATCGATAAAAAACTTTTGCAGTCAGTTTTTATGTTTCCTGCCAGTTTTCTTTCATAATCCATTTTCCCTTTCCTTAATTAAGCCCTTTGTCCTCCTCTGTTGGTCTCTGAATTTCTCCCAGTCCCCTGGTAGGCTGCTTTTTCTGGCTAATTTGTACGCTTCATCTTTTGCTTTGATACTATCCCTGATTTCCCTTGTTATCCACGGATGTGCTACCTTCCCAGATTTATTCTTTTGCCATACTTGGATGAACGATTGTTTTAGTTCATCCATGCAGTCTTTAAAATGCCTTCCATCACATAGCCACCGTCAACCCTTCAAGAATCAATTGCCAGTCTATCTTGGCCAATTCACGTCTCATACCCTCAAAGTTAACTTTCTTTAAGTTCAGGAAAAGAAAGGACCTGTGTTTCTGAATTAACAATGTCACTCTCCATCCTAATCAACCATATTATGGTCACTCTTGCCCAAGGGGCCACGTACAACAAGGCTGCTAACTAACCCTTCCTCATTACTCAATACCCAGTCTAGAATAGCCTGCTCTCTCGTTGGTTCCTCCACATGTTGGTTTAGAAAACTATCCCGCATACATTCCAAGAAAACCTCTTTCTCAGCACCCCTGCCAATTTGATTCACCCAATCTATATGTAGATTGAAGTCACCCATTATAACGGTTTTACCTTCGTTGCACGCATTTCTAATTTCCTGTTTGATGCCATCCCCAACTCCACTACTACTGTTAGGTGGCCTGTACACAACACCCACTAGCGTTTTCTGCCCCTTAGCTCCACCCATATTGATTCCACATCCTCCAAGCTAATGTCCTTCCTTTCTATTGCGTAATGTAATGTAAAGAACCTGAAATTAATTTATTTTACATAACACACAACAATAACTCTGGTCTTAATTACCAATGCAGCTTGTGAACTCATATGTGGGTGCGGCAGCATCTATGGAGCAAAGAAGGGTTTCGACTCGAAACGTTGCCTATTTCCTTCGCTCCATAGATGCTGCCGCACCCGCTGAGTTTCTCCAGCACTTTTGTCTACCTTCGATTTTCCAGAATCTGCAATTCCTTCTTGAACTTGTGAACTTATTTTGTGAACTTTCCCACTGAGCTATCTTTGGCAAGCATATTGCACAGGTTAGTACAAATACACTTAAAACTCTGAATAGCAACACGCCACGAAGGAGCTTCCAACGATTCATTCATCAAGAAGCTAGAGTAACTCTGCGGGACAGACGGCACCTCTGGAGTGGAGGTATAGGTGACGTTTCGGGTCGAGACCATTCTTCAGATTAAACCTGCATCTGCAGTTCCTTCCCATTTATAATTTATTAAATTATAAAACAAAACGTCCCATTTACAACATTGTTTTGACCAATTGCTCTCTAATGCGGACAGACTGGGAGGAAAGTGATGCCTGAGAAAATCCCCTGTATAAACACATCCGCCTTCAATAACTGATGTTAATTTGTTGGATATAAATCCTGAGACGGGACACCTGTCCCATATATATACATGCTTCTCCATAAAAAGTGCATTAACCTAACAAGGATTCATGGCACAGTTTCAATGTGAAAAGTTAAAGTTCTGAAGGGAACTATTTAACTATTGCAATACAGCTTTCCCCACACTGCATGGTTCATCCTTTTTGCCACTGTTTCTCAGATCCCCGGTGAGTGCTTTTTGCTCCTTAACAGTGAATTGTTAGATCACTGTATAATTTTCCATTAAGATCTGACTAATCTTCAACATTTCACTTCTGGCACTCAGGCCAACCCCACGAGTTACTCACGAGTCACTACGGTAAATTCACGGGCTGCTATGGTATTACAAGGAGCTTAAAAATAAAAATTGACTCATGGAAATCTTTCAACATGTTGAACATTTTTCACGAGTATACAAGTTTCCTGAGTACCTGCCGTTAGCGTTACGACTCGCTAAGTTACATCCACGAGCTCCGACGTTCCCGCTATGTTAATTCTACGTGATTACCGCGAGTTTGATTTGTTTTTCACTCGGGATCACTCGTGGGTGGACTCGCACCGTGAGACAGGTGTTTTAGGCCTTCAATCATGATTCAATCATGGCTGATCTATGCCTCCTAAACCCCATTTTCCTGCCTTCTCCCCATAACCCTTGATATCCGTTCTAATCAAGAATTTGTGTATCCCTGCCTAAAAATATCCACTGACTTGGCCTCCACAGCCCTCTGTGGCAATGAGTTCCACATGTTAACTAAAGAAGTTCGTCCTCACCTCCTTTCTAAAAGACCGCTCTTTAATTCTGAGGCTTTGACCTCTGGTCCTAGACTCTCCCACCAGTGGAAACATCCTCTCCACATCCATTCTATCTATGCCTTTCGTTATTCTGTAGGGTTCAATGAGGCCCCCCCTCAATCTTCTAATCTCCAGCGAGTGGAGGCCCAGTGTCGTCAAAAGAGATGTAAAGAAAGTATTTAATTTCCTTCGCTCTATAGATGCTGCCTCATCCGCTGAGTTTCTCCAGCATTTTGGTCTACCTAAGAATTTAATTGTTCTGTTGCGACTACATATCATAATTAAACACTCCCGATGCGTAACTCTAGACAATCTTGACTCTTGAATATCAGGTGCCGTAGGTAATAGAGGAGCAATAGAAAGCCAAGGGGCAACATTCATGAGAACGGTGATGGATGTATAGAACATGCTGTCAGATATATATATATATATACATACATATGTATATTACACACACACACACGCATATGTACACACAAAAAACAAGCACACAAACAAACAAACAAACAAACTACTAACCTGGAGAAAACCCAGGCGGTCACAGGAGCAACACCTGGCGCAGGGGTAGAGTTACTGCCCCACAGCGCCAGACGCCCGGATTCAATCCCGACTACGGGTGCTGTCTGTACGAGTTTGTAAGTCCTCCCTGTGACCTGCGTGGGTTTTCACCGAGATCTTTGGTTTCCTCCCACACTCCAAAGACGTGCAGGTTTGTAGGTCAATTGGGTTGGTATAAATGTTAGAAAAGTCCAGTGTAGGGTAGTGTTAGTGTGCTGGTCGGCGAGGACTCAGTGGGCCGAAGGGCCTGTATCCATGCTGTATCTCTAAACTAAACTGAACTAGGTTGTTGAGGCAGGTACTATATTGTTAGTGGGAGGAAACCGAAGATCTCTGAGAAAAGGGGTCACAGGACAAGGGGTCACAGTTTAAGGATAAGGGGGAAGTCTTTTAAGACCGAGATGAGAAAATCGTTTTTCACGCAGAGAGTGGTGAATTTGTGGAATTCTCTGCCATAGAAGGTAGTTGAGGCCAGTTTGTTGGCCATATTTAAGAGGGAGTCGGATGTGGCCCTTGTGGCTGAAGGGATCAGGGGGTATGGAGAGAAGGCAGGTACAGGATACTGAGTTGGATGATCAGCCATGATCATATTGAATGGCGGTGCAGGCTCGAAGGGCCGAATGGCCTTCTCCTGCACCTAATTTCTATGTTTCTATGTTTCTAAAACCCTTGCAGGTTACAGGGCGAACGTGCAAACTCTGCATAAACAGCACCCGTGGTCAGGATCGAACCCGGGTCTCTGGCACTGTGGGGCCACAACTCTACCACCATGCTGCCCAAATCATAATTTCTATTCATACATAGTCTTTTCTTTGAAAATAGACACAAAATGCTGGAGTAACCCAGCGGGACAGGCAGCACCACTGGAGAGAAGGAATGGGTGACGTTTCGGGTCAAGTCTGAAGAAGGGTGCCTGTCCACTGCCAGCTAGACCCCCCACCCCCTCCCTCTCTCCTCTCCCCCCTCTATCGATCTCTCTCTCCCCCCCTTCTCTCTCTCCACCCCGCTCCCCCACCTTCTCTCTCGCCTGGACTTCTCTTCTTCAGTCTGGTCAGGGAAAGGGAAACGAGAGATGTAGATGATGATGTGGAGAGATAAAGAACAATGAATGAAGGATATGCAAAAAAGTAACGACGATAAAGGAAACAGGCCATTGTTAGCTGTTTGTTGGGTGAAAACATAAGCTGGTGTGACTTGGGTGGGGAGGGATAGAGAGAGAGGGAATGCCGGAAGTGAGAGAAATCAATATTCATACAACTGGGCTGTGAGCTGCCCAAGCGAAATATGAGATGCTGTTCCTCCAATTTGTGTTTAGTATCACTCTGACAATGGGGGAGACCTAGGACAGAAAGGTCTGTGTAGGAAAGGGAAGGAGAATTCAGGCAGGTTCAGGCAGCCTGAGCGAAGGTGTTCCACGATATGATCACTCAGTCTACGTTTGGTCTCGGCGATATATAAGAGTCCGCATCTTGAACAACGGATATCGTAGATGAGGTTGGATGAGATGCAAACCTCTGCCTAACCTGAAAGGACTGTCGGGGTTCCTGGACAGTCGAGGGAGGAGGTACAGCGACAGGTGTTGCATCGTCTGAGGTTGCAGGGGAAGGTAGCTGTGGAGGGGGTTAACATAGAAACATAGAAATTAGGTGCAGGAGCAGGCCTTCAGCCCTTCAAGCCTGCACCGCCATTCAATATGATCATGGCTGATCATCCAACTCAGTATCCTGTACCTGCCTTCTCTCCATACCCCCTGATCCCTTCAGCCACAAGGGCCACATCCAACTCCCTCGTAAATATGGCGAACGAACTGGCCTCAACTACCTTCTGCGGCTGAGAATTCCACAGATTCACCACTCTCTGTGTGAAATTCACCACTCTCTGTGTTGTTTAGGTGAAATGGGATGGCATTAGACAATAGGCAATAGATGCAGGAGTAGCCATTCAGCCCTTCGAGTCAGCACCGACATTCAATGTGATCATGGCTGATCATCCACAATCAGTACCCCGTTCCTGCCTTCTCCCCATATCCCCTGACTCTGGTATCTTTAAGAGCCCTATCTAGCTCTCTCTTGATAATATCCAGAGAACCGGCCTCCATCGACCTCTGAGGCAGAGAATTCCACAGATTCACAACTCTCTGTGTGAAAAAGTGTTTCCTCATTTCCATTCTAAATGGCTTACCCCTTATTCATAAACTGTGGCCCCTGGTTCTAGACTACCCCAACATCGGGAAGATGTTTCCTGCCTCGCGTGTCCAAACCCTTAGTAATCATATATGTTTCAATAAGATCCCTTCTCATTCTTCTAAATTCCATAGTATACAAGCCCAGCCGCTCCATTCTCTCAGCATATGACAGTCCCACCATCCCAGGAATTAACCTTGTGAACCTACGCTGCACTCCCTCAATAGCAATAATGTCCTTCCTCAAATTAGGGGACCAAAACTGCACACAATACTCCAGGTGTGGTCTCACTAAGGCCCTATACAGCTGCAGAAGGATCCTATTGCTCCTATACTCAACTTGTCTTGTTATGAAGGCCAACATGCCATTTGCTTTCTTCACTGCCTGCTGTACCTGCATGCTTACTTTCATTGACTGATGAACAAGGACCCCCAGATCCCGTTGCACTCCCCTTTTCCCAACGTGACGCCATTTAGATAATAAACTCCCTTCCTGTTTTTGCTACCAAAGTGGATAACCTCACATTTATCCACATGAGTTAACCAGGGAGTTGTGGAGGGAACGGTCTCTGCGGAAGCCGGAAAGGGGTGGAGATGGGGAAATGTGGCTAGTGATGGGATCCCGTTGGAGGTTCAATTCAATATTTATTCCATATCATTTGAACCTCAGTGAGGCTCAAACAAAACTCCTTTTCTACAGCCATACAAACAAAACAATTCCTATAAGACACACAAACAATTTAATTCACACAATTTGTTGCGAAGTGACGGAAATTTTGGAGGATTATGTGTTGTATGCGCTGGCTGATGGGATGGAAGGTAAGGACAAGGGGGACTCTGCCACTGTTGCGACTAGTAGGAGGGGGAGCAAGGGTGGAGCTGCGGGGTACCGAGGAGGTACAAGTGAGGACCTCATCTATGATGGGAGATGGCAACCCCCGTTCCCTAAAGATCTTGGATGTCCTGGTTTGGAACACCTCATCCTGGGCGCAGATGCAGCATAGACGGAGAAATTGGGAGTAGGGAATATAGTCTTTGAAGGAAGCAGGGTGGGAAGAAGTGTAGTCGAGATAGTTGTGGGAGTGAGTGAGTCGATAATCTATTTTCTGTGAGGGAGACGGTGAGATCAAGAAAGGGAAGGGTGGTGTCAGAGATGGTTTGAATAAATTTGAGTGCAGGATGGAAATTGGTGGTGAGGTTGATGACGTCCATGAGTTCTGCATGGGTGCAGGGGTTAGCAGCGATGCAGTCAGCAATGTAACTGAGATAGGGTTTGGGGATTGGGCCAGCGAACGCCTGGAACGGGGATTGTTCAGCGATT
>CM069160.1:25586597-25599097 GCA_035221665.1 Okamejei kenojei | reverse complement strand
AGGGAAATCAGGGATAGTATCAAAGCAAAGGATGATGCGTACAAAGTAGCCAGAAAAAGCAGCATACCAGAGGACTGGGAGAAATTCAGAGACTAGCAGAGGAGGACAAAGGGCTTAATTAGGAAAGGAAAAATAGATTATGAAAGAAAACTGGCAGGGAACATAAAAACTGACTGCAAAAGTTTTTATAGATATGTGAAGAGAAAGAGGTTAGTTAAAACAAATGTAGGTCCCTTGCAGTCAGAAACAGGTGAGTTGATCATGGGGAACAAGGATATGGCGGACCAATTGAATAACTACTTTGGTTCCGTCTTCACTAAGGAAGACATAAATAATCTGCCGGAAATAGCAGGGGACTGTGGGTCAAAGGAGGAATTGAGTGAAATCCAGGTCAGTCGGGAAGTGGTGTTGGGTAAATTGAATAGATTAAAGGCCGATAAATCCCCAGGGCCAGATAGGCTGCATCCCAGAGTACTTAAGGAAGTAGCTCGGGAAATAGTGGATGCATTAGTGATAATCTTTCAAAACCTTTAGATTCTGGAGTAGTTCCTGAGGATTGGCGGGTAGCAAAGGTAACCCCTCTTTTTAAGAAGGGAGGGAGAGAGAAAACGGGGAATTACAGACCAGTTAGTCTAACATCGGTAGTGGGGAAACTGCTAGAGTCAGTTATTAAAGATGGGATAGCAGCACATTTGAAAGTGGTGAAATCATTGGACAAAGTCAGCATGGATTTACGAAGGGTAAATCATGTCTGACGAATCTTGTGGAATTTTTCGAGGGATGTAACTAGTAGCGTGGATAAGGGAGAACCAGTGGATGTGGTATATCTGGACTTTCCAGAAGGCTTTCGACAAGGTCCCACATAAGAGAATTAGTATACAAACTTAAAGCATACGGTATTAGGTTCAGTATTGATGTGGATAGAGAACTGGCTGCAAACAGGAAGCAAAGAGTAGGAGTAAACGTCCTTTTCACAATGGCAGGCAGTGACTAGTGGGGTACCGCAGGGCTCAGTGCTGGGACCCCAGCTATTTACAATATATATTAATGATCTGGATGAGGGAATTGAAGGCAATATCTCGAAGTTTGCGGATGACACTAAGCTGGGGGGCAGTGTTCGCTGTCAGGAGGATGCTAGGAGACTGCAAGGTGACTTGGATAGGCTGGGTGAGTGGCAAATGTTTGGCAGATGCAGTATAATGTGGATAAATGTGAGGTTATCCACTTTGGTGGCAAAAACAGGAAAGCAGACTATTATTTAAATGGTGGCCGATTAGGAAAATGGGAGATGCAGCGAGACCTGGGTGTCATGGTACACCAGTCATTGAAAGTAGGCATGCAGGTGCAGCAGGCAGTGAAAAAAGCAAATGGTATGTTAGCTTTCATAGCAAAAGGATTTGAGTACAGGAGCAGGGAGGTTCTACTTCAGTTGTACAGGGTCTTGGTGAGACCACACCTGGAGTATTGCGTACAGTTTTGGTCTCCAAATCTGAGGAAGGACATTATTGCCATAGAGGGAGTGCAGAGAAGGTTCACCAGACTGATTCCTGGGATGTCAGGACTGTCTTATGAAGAAAGACTGGATAGACTCGGTTTATACTCTCTGGAATTTAGGAGATTGAGAGGGGATCTTATAGAAACTTACAAAATTCTTAAGGGGTTGGATAGGCTAGATGCAGGAAGATTGTTCCCGATGTTGGGGAAGTCCAGGACAAGGGGTCACAGCTTAAGGATAAGGGGAAATCCTTTAAGACCGAGATGAGGAAATCATTTTTCACACAGAGAGTGGTGAGTCTCTGGAACTCTCTGCCACGGAGGGTAGTTGAGGCCAGTTCATTGGCTATATTTAGGAGTGAGTTGGATGTGGCCCTTGTGGCTAAGGGGATCAGAGGGTATGGAGAGAAGGCAGGTACGGGGATTCTGAGTTGGATGATCAGCCATGATCATATTGAAATGGCGGTGCAGGCTCGAAGGGCTGAATGGCCTACTCCTGCACCTAATTTCTATGTTTCTATGTTCTCTAACCCCTGATCCCTTTAGCCACAAGGGCCACATCTAACTCCCTCTTAAATATAGCCAATGAACTGGCCTCAACTACCTTCTGTGGCAGAGAATTCCACAGATTCACCACTGTATGTGTGAGAAAAAAAAATTCTCACCTCGGTCCTAAAAGACTTCCCACATCCTTTTAAACTGTGACCCCTTGCTCTGGACCACCCCAACATCGGGAACAATCTTCCAGCATCTAGCCTGACAACTCCTTAAGAATTTTGTACGTTTCTATAAGATCCCCCCTCAATATTCTAAATTCTAGCGAGTACAAGCCGAGTCTATCCAGTCTTTCTTCATATGGAAGTCGTGCCATCCCAGGAATCAGTCTGGTGAACCTTCTCTGTACTCCCTCTGTGGCAAGAATGGCTTTCCTCAGATTAGGAGACCAAAACTGTATGCAATGTCAGGTTCTTGAACTTTATTCCCTTGGTCCTGTTTTCACACCTTAGGCTTCCTTACCTCTGTACCACCCACGCCCCAGACATCAGTCTGAAGAAGGATCTCGACCCGAAACGTCACATATTCCTTCTCTCCAGAGATGCTGCCTTCACGTTGAGTTACTCCAGCACTTTGTGTGTATGTATCTTCTCATTAAATTAACTGTGTAAATGCTCCCTTCTCACCATTCCCTCAGATAACAATAAACCATTCGACATTTCAGCATCACCCTGCTTTGATCTGTCATTTTCACATCTTACTCTTCCATATCTCCAGACTCCCTCCTGATCCTCAGTCTGAAGAGCGGTCCCGCTGAGCTACTCCAGCATATTGTATCTATCTTCGATTTAAACCAGTATCTGCAGTTCCTTCCAACCCTTATTTGTATGGTTAGTTTAGTTTAGTTTAGATCAGTTTTGTTTAGCTTAGAGTTAAGGTGTTGAAACAGGAACAACATGCTATGTAGTCCCTGGCCGTGAGTAATTGTGGATTTAGAATGTATGGGGAATTCCTTGTTGAGTCTATCAGAGAACAACAAAATGGGAAAGGGTAATACATTTGTTGCTGTGGTTTACTGTGCATTGAAACTGAGAAGTGCCAATAGGCAATAGCCAATATGTGCAGGAGTAGGCCATTCGGCCCTTCGAGCCAGCACCGCCATTCAATATGATCATGGGCATGGCTAATCAACCACAATCAGTATCCCGTTCCTGCCTTCTCGCCATATCCCCTGACTCCGCTATCTTTAAGAGCTCTATATAATTCTCTTTTGAAAACATCCAGAGAATTGGCCTCCACTGCCATCTGAGGCAGAGAATTACACAGATTCACAACTCTCTGGGTGAAAAAGTATTTCCTCATCTCCGTTCTAAATGGCCTACCCCTTATTCTTAAACAGTGGCCCCTGGTTCTAACATTGGGAACATGTTTCCCTGAACATTGGGAACATGTTTCCTGCCTCTAACATGTCCAATCCTTTAATAATCTTATATGTTTCAATAAGAACCCCTCTCATCCTTCTAAATTCCAGAGTATACAAGCCCAGCCGCTCCATTCTCTCAGCATATGACAGTCCTGCCATCCCGGGAATTAACCTTGTGAACCTACGCTGCACTCCTTCAATAGCAAAATGCCCTTCCTCTAATTTGGAGACCAAAACTGCACACAATATTCCATGTGTGGTCTCACTAGGGCCCTGTACAACTGCAGAAGGACCTCTTTTCTCCGATACTCAACTCCTCTTGTTATGAAGGCCAACATGCCATTAGCTTTCTTCACTGCCTGCTGTACCTGCATGCTTACTTGAACCAGATCTCGTTGTACTTCCCCTTTTCCCAACTTGACACCATTCAGATAATAATCTGCGTTCCTGTTTTTGCCACAAAAGTGGATAACCTCACATTTATCCGCACTAAACCGAATAAAGTGGGATAACATTAGCTACCCTCCAATCCACAGGAACTGATCCTGAATCTATAGAACATTGGAAAATGATCACCAATGCATCCACGATTTCTAGAGCCACTTCCTTAAGTACCCTGGGAAGCAGACCATCAGGCCCTGGGGATTTATCAGCCTTCAGTCCCATCAGTCTACCCAACACCATTTCCTGCCCAATGTGAATTTCCCTCAGTTCCTCCGTCACCCCAGATCCTCTGGCCACTAGTACATCTGGGAGATTGTTTGTGTCCTCCTTAGTGAAGACGGATCCAAAGTGCCTGTTCAACTCATCTGCCATTTCCTTGTTCCCCATAATAAATTCACCTGTTTCAGTCTCCAACTTTGGTCTTAACTAACTTTTTCCTCTTCACACACTTTAAAATGCTTTCGCTATCCTTGGTTTATATTCTTGGCTAGCTTACCTTCGTACCTCATCTTTTCCCCCCATATTACCTTTTTAGTTATGTTCTGTTGCTCTTTAAAAGTTTCCCAATCCTCAGGCTTCCCGCTCATCTTTGTTATGTTACACTTCTCTTTTATTTTTATACTGTCCTGGACTTCCCTCGTCAGCCACGGTCACCTCATATTCCCCTTAGAATCTTTCTTCATCTTTGGAATGAACTGATGAAGATAATACCTTCTGTATTATTCCCAAAAATACCTGCCATTGTTGTTCCACTGTCATCCCTGCTTGGGTATCTTTACAGTCAACTTTGGCCAGCTCCTCCCTCATGGTCCCCTTTGTTCAACTGTAATACTGACACCTCCGATTTTCCCATCTCCCACTCCAATTGTAGATTAAAACTTATCATATTATGGTCACTGCCTCCTAATGGCTCCTTTACCTTGAGTTCCCTTATCAAAACCCGTCCATTACACGACACTAAATCCAGAATTGCCTTCTCCCTGGTCGGCTCCAGTACAAGCTGCTCCAAGAATCCATCACTCCACAAACTCCCTTTCTTGGGGTCCAGCACCAACCTAGGTTTCCCTGCGTGTTGAAATCTCCCATAACCGTAGCATTTCCTTTGCAACATGCCAACTTTAACTCTAGATTCAACTTGCACCCTATCTCCAGGCTACTGTTTGGGGGCCTGTAGATAACTCCCATCAGGCTCTTTTTACCCTTACAATTCCTCAGTTCGATCCATACTGACTCTACATCTCCCGATTCTATGTCACCCCTCGCAAGAAACTGAATTTCATTCATCACCAACAGAGCTCCCCCACCCCCTCTGCCCACCTGTCTGTCTTTTTGATAGGATTTATACCCCTGAATATGCAGTTGCCATCCCTGGTCCCCTTGCAGCCATGTCTCTGTAATTCCCACAACATCATACTTGCCAATTTCTAACTGAGCCTCAAGCTCGTCCACTTTATTTCTTATACTTTGTGCATTCATATATAATACTTTTAATACATTACTCCCCTCACCTTTCACATCGATTCCTATTTCACTTGGCCATACTCTCCTATCCCTTCCTGACCTCTCTGCCCTGTTAATTATGGTATATTTCTTAACTTTTCTTATACTCTCTTTCCCTTTAACTCCATCCTTATATCTCCAGTTGGTCCCCCCCACCTCCACTATTTAGTTTAAACCCACCTGTGTAGCAGTGGCACACCTGCCTGCCAGAATGCCGGTCCCCCCTACTGTTAAGGTGCAACCTGTCCTTTTTGTATCATTCACCCTTCTCCCAGAACAGGTCCCAGTGGTCTAAGAATCTAAATTCCTGCTTCCCACACCAGCTCCTCAGCCACACATTCAGATCCCCTATCTCCCTGTTCCTGCCCTCACCAGCACGAGGAACTGGAAGCAAACCGGAGAAAACCATCCTGGAGGTTCTGCTTTTCAGCCTTCTTCCCCGTTCTCTGAAGGCACGCTGCAGAATCTCTTTCCTCTTCTTCCCGACATCATTTGTGCCGACATGCGCTGCCACTTCCTGCTGCTCACCTTCACCCTTGAAGCTGCCTTGCAATCGGTCCGTGACGTCCTGGTTCCTGGCACCAGGGAGGCAGGCAACACACCATTCTTGAATCCCGCATGTTGCCGCAGAAACCCCTGTCTGTACCTCTCAAGATGGAGTCCTCGATTACCACGGCTCTGCCTGACGTCTGTCTCTTTGGTTTTGCCTCAGCACCACATTTTGACTCGCAGACCTGTCCCCCGCTCATAATGGCAGTGTCTTCTGTCCCGACAGCTTCCAAGAGGGTGAACCTGTTTTAAAGAGGTACATCCCCCGTGGTCCCCTGTACTCCAAGCTTCTTTCCATTCCCCATCATCACCCACCTTCTCTCTTCGGGTATCTTCAATGTAACGATCTTACTGTAGGTCCTGTCCAGGAAACTCACGTTTTCCCGGATGATCCTGAGGTCATCAAGTTGCTTCTCCAGTGCCCCAACACAGTCCTTCAGGAGCTGAACCTGGACACACTTTCCACAGTTGTAGCAGCCAGAGGCACCAGCAGTGCCCCTGACCTCCCACATCCTGCAAACCTCACACTGAATCAGCTTACCCATCATGTCTTCACTGCGTCTCGTCCTCTCCAAATTATGGTGTAGTCTCCTCTCCTCAGCCTCCTCGCCGAAGATTCTTGAGGCAAAGACTCGCACTTTTCTCACAAGGCACTTCCCTCGACAAGGCCGCTCCCCGACAGGCCTCTCCCCTAGAGCAGACCTAGCTTATATTGGCTGATTCATTGCCTAAAATTCACCAATTTACAAATTTGCTGAATTTTTGTGAAATCACAAAACATCTTATTCATGTGGCCTTCGAAGCTTACGGTAAGCTTGCCTTTATTGCTCAGGGCATTTAGTGTAAGAGACAGGTGGTCATGAAGCAGCTCTATAGGACTTTGGAGTATTGCATGCATTTCTGGTTCCCCCATTGCAGGAAGGATGTGGAGGCTTTGGAGAGGATGCAGAGGAGGTTTAACACAACACTGCCTGGATTGGAGGGCTTTAGCTACAGGGAGGGTTTGAACAGACTTGGATTGTTTTCTCTAGAATGTAGGAGGTTGAGGGAGACCTGATAGAAATGTATATAATTATGGCATATATAGGGTAAACAGTCAGAACCTTTCTCCCAGGATGGAAATATCGAATACTCGGGGGCATAAACTTCAGGTGAGAGGGGAAAGGTTTAAAGGAGATGTGTGGGGCAAGTTTTTTTACACAGAGGGTGGTGCACACAGCCTTCTGTGGCTAAGAATTCCACATTCACTACCCTCTGACTAAAGACATTTCTCCTCTTCTCCTTCCTAAAAGAACGTCCTTTAATTCTGAGGTTGTGACCTAGACACTCCACGGATGGAAACATCCTCTCCACATCCACTCTACATAAGCCTTTCATTGTTGTTCTTTCCATGTTGTATGTTCCAAGTTCCAAGTTCCAAGTTCCAAGTTCCAAGTTCCAAGTTCCAAGTTCCAAGTTCCAAGTTCCAACTTCCAACTTCCAACTTCCAACTTCCAAGTTCTAAGTTCTAATTTCTAAGTTCCAAGTTCCAAGTTCTATGTTTTATGTTCTTTCAGCACTTGAACCCTGTTCTATCATTTAATGTGAGCACAAATAGTCCCTGCCTCCAGCCTACCTGCCCTCCGGGTTTCTCAAGGAAAGGTCAAATTGGCAAGGGAGAAGGAGGGAGAGGTGTGTCGGGGGCAGAGGGTGGGGATCAGCCGGAGGATGGGACGATGGGTCACTGAAAGAGAAGAGGATTCAGGGGAAGGATGGGGGTAGGAGTTAAAGGATCATGTGGATACAAGGAGGAGGTAATGTACAAGGGCATCTGTTCCTGAACCCATCCCTGTGTATGGGTGCGGCAGGTGCAATGTGTTGACCTCACATCTTCCACGTTGGACAATTTTACACTATCTTTAAACAGAGTTCATTGGACTTTATAAAGTCATAGAATTGTAACAGTATCCTACATGTACTAGGTGACAATTTAAAATTTTACCCAGGCCAATCAACCTACAAACCTGCATGTTTTTAAGACTGTGGGAGGAAACCGGAGCAAACCCACTCAGTCACGGGGGGAACATACAAACTCCGCACAGACAATACCCGAGGTCAGGATTGAACCCGGGTATGCGATGCTGTGAGGCAGCAACGCCACCCGCTGCGCCACCGCGATGCCCTTGTACCATGTTCTCAGCGTCGCTAGCAGCGGTACACAAATTAGAACAAAGAGTTCAAATCAAATTACAGGAAATGAAAGTGACACTGGCCTTGACACTGCGAAGGAACAGAGAATAGGAAGTGTATCTGCATTTCTCATTGTAACAAGTAAATAACAACCAACGCTTCCCACAATTCTATCTCACTTCTGCTACAAACCAAGCTTTGGCTAATTATTTTGCCATCTCTTTGGGACTACCCTTCCCGCTATTATTATTTTCTGTTGAGAGGATCATACAATACAATACAATACAATACAATATAAGGGTACGGTGAAATTTGATTTGCCATTACAGTCATACAAAAAAAAGATACATAATTACATAAAGATTAAACATAGACTTAAACTGCCACCACAGTGGCGTGTGAGAATCCCCAGAGCACACAGCATAAGCGGAGACCCACAACCATCAGTTCAATGTCCGGGCCACACACAGGGTCCCTCACCGTGATGTGACCACCGTCACTCTCTCTGCAGTCCCCGTCCGCCCAAACAGTCAGAAAGCCGTCCACACTCACACTAGACTCTGGGATGTCCACATGGAGCGATATCCCGCAAACACCAAGACCACTGCACTCACGGCACTGCCTCCGAGTCCTCACCAGTGCAGGCAGCACGTCCATCTTGTTTCTTTGGCGACCTCACCTTCCCCGCTGTGATGGAAGGCACATAACTTGTGCCTTCTTTCCCCCTTTTCTCCCGCGGTCGGGACAATCGGAACATCCGCGGTCGGGGCGATCGAAGCTCCTGCAGTCGGTGATCGAAGTCCCCACATCGGAATGATTGGGACTCTCCCGATCGGGGCGGTCAAAGCTCCTGCAGCTTGAGCTCCCAAAGTCGATCCCTAACAAAGGGATCGCCAGCTCCACGATGTTAAAAGGCTGCAGTGTGACGGAAATACGATACAGAAAAAGTCGCATCTCTGTCGAGGGAAGAGATTTAAAAAATAATTACCCCCCCCCCACCCCCCCCCCCCCCCCCCTTCCCCCAAACCCCCCCCCCCCCCCCCCCCCCCCCCCCCCCCCCTCCTATAATCTATATATTACTAAAACTCTCATCTTGTTTGGATATCTGCATGCATGCGTGTGAGATCCTGAAATTACGCAAAAACGGTACACGATAGTACTAAAATGTTTGCACCACCTCACTCACAATTGTCTTGTGGTGTGTGTTCAACAAGTTTCGTTCAGATTGACGTTATATTTTACAAGTTATTAACATTTTTTATCTTTACTAAATCCAGTTTGAGAAAGGTTCAGCAGTGGCAGTTAGAGCTATGACATAGTAAATAAGTAAGTCATTTTTATTTACAAAGCACTTTTAAATCAAATCACATTGAAGCCAAATTGCTTTACAGAGAAGAAATTAGATTACCATACACCCATATAAAATAAATTTTTAAAAAGGCACAATACACCTATAGGATTCAACATGAACATCTCCCCACAGCAGAATCAACACTTTCCACTGTGAGGGAAGGCACCAAAATGTCCAGTCCTCCTCCTAGTCCACCCGAGGCCTCCGCAGCCAGTCCGATGTTTTCAGGCCCACCTGCCGGGAAGATGGAACTCCGGCGTCGGGTGAACACTCCTCAGCGGCTTGGAATGCCTGGAACAGCCGCTTCCTCCCCGGAGACGGCGGCTCCAGAGGTCCTCAGGCCACGTTGGTCGGAGCACCGACTCTCGGCGAAAGGTTCCAGGCTCTGCGGTGTTTTAAATCCAGCGCCGCCCGCGGCTGGACGCCCGTGACCGCAGCTCCTCGGATGATGGAGTCGGAGGTCACAGCATTCCGGAGCTTACCGCACGGCGACCCGGGTAAGGCATCGCCCGCTCCGTGAAGGTTTCCCAGCGCTGTTCCGCCGCCGAAGCCGTGGTCCCGGTCGGTCCCGGCAGGAAACGCTGCTCCAGTCCCGATGGTCGGCCGCACGGAGAGGGCGAAGATGCGACTCGGAGGAAAATCGCATCTCCGACCAGGTAGGACTGAGAAAATACAGTTTCCCATTCCACCACCCCCCCCCCCCTCCCCACCCCCCCACATAAAAAGACTAGACCTCCAAAATAGATCTCCAGAATTTTCCTTGTGGGGGGGTGGTGGGATGGGAGGGAGGTGAGCGCTGATGCCACCCCCACACACCCCCTACTTAGGAACGATTGATTGGCCCCGTGGAGCACCAACGCCGCCCCCAACGTGAGCTTTCATTTAAAAAACGTAAACTTCAATAAACGCCCGCTGCGCCTGCGCAGTTGGGAGCTATGGGTGAGTGGTGGAATATTGCGTTGGGGGAGAGGGGCCCAACGGGGCCTATTTGGTCTAGTACAAACTTAAAGTACATTAAAACTTAAAGTACACAATAAAAAGACTAGAAACAACAAAAAGAAGAAAAGGACAAGACAGGCAGTTGGCGAGGCGGCCAGTTACTTACAGCACCACCTAGTGGTACAATCATAACATCATGAGATGTTATGGAGCAGAATTAGGCCTGAATCCAGAATCGAGTCTGCCCCGCCATTCGATCATGGCTGATCTATCTTTCCCTCTCAACCCCATTCTCCTGCCTTCTCCCCATTACCTTTGGCACCCGTGTTAATCAAGAACCGGTCAATTTCCGGGCGGCACGGTGGCGCAGTGGTAGAGTTCCTGCCTTACAGCGCTTACAGCGCCAGAGACCCGAGTTCGATCCGGACTGTGGGTGCTGTCTCGAAGCAGTTTGTACGCTCTCCCCACGACCTCGTGGGTTTTACTCTGGGATCTTCAGTTCCCTCCCAAAGATGTACATGTTTGTAGGTTAAAGGTCATAAGGGATAGGAGCAGCATTAGGCCATTCGGCCCATCAAGTCTACTCCGCCATTCAATCATGGCTATCTACCTCTCCCTCCTAACCCCATTCTCCTGCCTTCTCCCCATAACCTCTGACACCTGTACTAATCAAGGAATGTGACTGCTGGCATTATATTTAAATTGTATTTAATTAGCTTGGTATAAGTGTCAAATTGTTCCTAGTGTGTGGAGGATGGTTTAATGTGTGGGGAACACTGGTCGGCACAGGCTCGATGGGCCGAAGGGCCTACCGGCTGCTTCTCTATACTAAACGAAACTCCACTTTCGAAATGACCGTTGACTTGGCCTTCACCACTGCTGAACATGATGCCAAGTTAAACTGATCTCCTCTGCCTGCACATGACCCATATCCCTCCATTCCCTGCACATGACCCATATCCCTCCACTCCCTGTACTTCTGTGTCCCTATCTATAAGCCTCTTAAAACGCCACTATCGTACCTGCCACCACCACCCCAGGCCTCCACCATCCTCTGTGTAAAAAAAACATGCCCCACACATCTCCATTAAGCTTTCCCCCCTCTCTCCCTATAGCTATGCCCTCTAGTGTTGGATATTTCCACCCTTGGGAAAAAGGCTCTGACTGTCTACTCTATCCATGCCTTGTGCTACAGGATGCATATAGATTAAGGGCAGGCGGATCAGGTTAGTTTAGTTCAGTTTATTATTATCAAGTGTACCGGGGTACAGTGAAAGGCTATTTTGTTGCGTGCTATACAGTCAGCAGAAGACTGCACATAATTACAACCAAGTCATCACAGTGTCCAGATACAGGATAAAGGCAATAACGTTTAGTGCAAGGTAAGGTCCAGTAAAGATAGTCCGAGGGTTTTCAACGCGGTAGATCGGAGGTCGGGAGCACTCTCCAGCTGATGAGAGGACGGTTCAGTACATCAAACTTCTGTACATCTTGCCTGTTTACGATGCTCAGCACAGACATTTTGGGCTGAAGGGCCTGTTCAACGTTCAATGATCAAAGGTCATAAGTGATGGGAGCAGAATTAGGCCATTCGGCCCATCACGTCTACTCCACCACTCAACCATGGCTGATCTATCTCTCCCTCCTAACCCCATTCTCCTGCCTTCTCCCCATAATCCCTGACACCCGTACTAATCAAGAATCTATCTATCTCTGCCTTAATAATATCCACTGACTTGGCCTCCGCATCCCTCTGCGCCAAATAATTCAATAGATTCAACACCCTCTGACAAGAAATCCTCCCCACCCCCCCCCCCCCCATCTCCTTCCTAAAGGAACGCCCTTTACATCTGAGGCTATGACCTCTAGTCCTAGACTCTCCCACTACTGAGAACATGCTCCACATCCACTCTATGCAGGCCATAAGGTTTTAAAGAAGGAACTGCAGATGCTGGAAAATCGAGGGTACACAAAGTGCTGGAGAAACTCAGCGGGTGCAGCAGCATCTATGGAGCGAAGGAGATAGGCGACGTTTGGGGCCGAAACCCTTCTTCAGACCATAAGGTTTATGTGTTTCCCTGATTTAACAATCTTCGCACCTGAAACTAGTGCACTTTATCTCAAACATTTATTAAA
>CM069160.1:25551597-25581597 GCA_035221665.1 Okamejei kenojei | reverse complement strand
TTCGATTTAAACCAGCATCTGCAGTTCTTTCCTAAACTAAAATATAGTTCTCTGCATTGTAATGCATCAACATGACTGTGAATGTCCTCTGGTGGGAGGGGGTGGAAAATACTAAACAAAACTGAACTGAACTAAACTAAACTAAACTAACGGTGCTGAGGCCTGGAATTTTGCAATCGGCTGTAATACTTTGTTAATGAACCCGTGAAGATTTCCTCCACGCGGCCCAGACTGGCTTGGTGCTGAGACTTCACCTTCCGATGGCATCTCTGCGATGTGAAGCTCAGAGACCGCACCACGATCGGCGTCTCTACCAAATATTTTCCGCTGAGTCGGACGCTCTTTGGCTCTTATCCCTGAAGCCATCGTTGACCAGATCGCGGGGCAAGAGTGGCCGCCTGTTGGCTGCGCTCGGGACTGCCGTGCGGAGCGACGAGACTGGAAGAGAAGGTGAACGAGAAGCCGTTACGTTAGTGTAGAGTGTGGAGTGTGGAGTGTGGAGTGTGGAGTGTGGAGTGTGGAGTGTGGAGTGTGTGGAGTGTGGAGTGTGGAGTGTGGAGTGTGGAGGTGTGGAGTGTGGAGTGTGGAGTGTGGAGTGTGTGGAGTGTGGAGTGTGGAGTGTGGAGTGTGGAGTGTGGAGTGGAGTGTGGAGTGTGGAGTGTGGAGTGTGGAGTGTGGAGTGTGGAGAGTGTGGAGTGTGGAGTGTGGAGTGTGGAGTGTGGAGTGTGGAGTGTGTGGAGTGTGGAGTGTGGAGGTGTGGAGTGTGGAGTGTGGAGTGTGGAGTGGAGGGTGGAGTGTGGAGGGTGGAGGTGTGGAGTGTGGAGGTGTGGAGGGTGTGGAGAGTGTGTGGGAGGGTGGAGTGTGGTGGTAGAGTGGTGTGGAGTGGAGTGTGGAGGGTGGAGTGTGGAGTGTGGAGTGTGAGGTGGAGTGTGGAGTGTGTTGTGGAGTGTGGAGTGTGGAGTGTGGAGTGTGGAGTGTGGAGTGTGGGGGTGGAGTGTGGAGTGTGGAGTGTGGAGGGTGGAGTGTGGAGTGTGGAGTGTGGAGTGTGGAGTGTGGAGTGTGGAGTGTGGAGTGTGGAGTGGAGTGTGGAGTGTGGAGTGTGGAGGGTGGAGTGTGGAGTGTGTGGAGTGTGTGGAGTGTGGAGTGGAGTGGAGGGTGGAGTGGAGTGTGGAGAGTGTGGAGTGTGGAGTTGTGGAGGGTGGAGTGTGGAGTGTGGAGTGTGGAGAGGTGGAGTGTGGAGTGTGGAGTGTGGGAGTGTGGAGTGGAGTGTGGAGTGTGGAGTGTGGAGTGGTGGAGGTGGAGTGTGGAGTGTGGAGTGTGGAGTGTGGAGGGTGGAGTGTGGAGTGTGGAGGTGTGGAGTGTGGAGTGTGGAGTGTGGAGTGTGGAGTGTGGAGGGTGGAGTGTGTGTGTGGAGTGTGGAGTGTGGAGTGTGGAGTGTGGAGGGTGGAGTTGGAGGGTGGAGGAGTGGGAGTGTGAGTGTGTGGAGAGTGTGGAGTGTAGAAGTGTGGAGTGTGGAGTGTGGAGTGTGAGTGTGGAGGTGGAGTGTGGGTGTGGAGGGTGGAGTGGAGTGGAGTGGAGTGTGGAGTGTGGAGGTGTGGAGGGTGGAGTGTGGATGTGGAGGGGTGGAGTGTGTGGAGTGTGGAGTGTGGAGTGGAGTGTGGAGTGTGGAG
Organism: Okamejei kenojei; assembly: GCA_035221665.1. NCBI lineage: Eukaryota > Metazoa > Chordata > Chondrichthyes > Rajiformes > Rajidae > Okamejei > Okamejei kenojei. The sequence goes on along the minus strand of CM069160.1, from coordinate 25,579,927 downwards.
TGTGGAGTGTGGAGGGTGGAGTGTGGAGGGTGGAGTGTGGAGTGTGGAGTGTGGAGTGTGGAGTGTGGAGTGTATGGAGTGTGGAGTGTGTAGAGTGTGGAGTGTGGAGTGTGGAGTGTGGAGTGGGAGTGTGGAGTGTGTGTAGAGTGTGGAGTGTGGAGTGTGTGGAGTGTGTGGAGTGTGTGGAGTGGTGGAGTGTGGAGTGTGTGGAGTGTGGAGTGTGTGGAGTGTGGAGTGTGTGGAGTGTGTGGAGTGTGGAGTGTGGAGTGTGGAGTGTGTGGAGTGTGGAGTGTGGAGTGTGTGTGGAGTGTGGAGTGTGGAGGTGTGGAAGTGTGGAGTGTGGAGTGTGGAGTGTGTGGAGTGTGGAGTGTGATGTGGAGTGTGTGGAGTGTGGAGTGTGGAGTGTTGTGGAGTGTGGAGTGTGTGGAGTGTGTGAGTGTGGAGTGTGGAGTGTGGAGTGTGTGGAGTGTGGAGTGTGGAGTGTGGAGTGTGGAGTGTGGAGAGTGTGTGGAGTAGTGTGGAGTGTGGAGTGTGGAGTGTGGGATGTGGAGTGTGGAGTGTGGAGTGTGGCAGAGTGTGGAGTGTGGAGTGTGTGGAGTGTGGAGTGTGGATGGAGTGTGTGGAGGTGTGGAGGAGTGTGGAGTGTGGAGTGTGTGGAGTGTGGAGTGTGGAGTGTGGAGGGTGGAGTGTGTGGAGTGTGGAGTGTAGTGTGTGGAGTGTGGAGTGTGGAGTGTGGAGTGTGGAGTGTGGAGTGTGGAGTGTGAATCCATCCAGTGATTTGGCCGCCACTGCCCTCTGTGGCAGGGAATTCCACAAATTCACTACCCTCTGGGTGAAAAATATTTTTCTCACCAATTATCTTAATTCAAGTAACCCTTGCATCCCTCTCTCTCCAACCCTACCCCCACCCCCCACCCGAGTCATTATACTAGTTTCAGTCGTAATGCTGAGTTTTCACTCTCTGTTTTCACTCATCCTCTCCTCGCCCACAGCTAACAATGGCCCGTTTCCTTTATCATCGTTACTTTTTTGCATATCTTTCATTCATTGTTCTTTATCTCTCCACATCAGCACCTTTATCTCTCGTTTCCCTTATCACTAACCCCTCTGAGTGTGGAGTGTGGAGTGTGGAGTGTGTGTGGAGTGTGTGTGGAGTGTGTGTGGAGTGTGGATGTGGAGTGTGGAGTGTGGAGTGGAGTGTGGAGTGTGGAGTGGTGGAGTGTGGAGTGTGGAGTGGAGTGTGGAGTGTGGAGTGTGGAGTGTGGAGTGTGGAGTGTGGAGTGGAGTGTGGAGTGTGGAGTGTGGAGTGTGGAGTGTGGAGTGTGGAGTGTGGAGTGTGTGTGGAGTGTGGAGTGTGGAGTGTGGAGTGTGTGGAGTGTGGAGTGTGGAGGGGGAGGGTGGAGTGTGGAGTGTGGAGTGTGGAGTGTGGAGTGTGGAGTGTGGAGTGTGGAGTGTGGAGTGTGTGGAGTGTGGAGTGTGTGGAGTGTGGAGTGTGTATGGAGGGTGGAGGGTGGAGTGTGTGGAGTGTGGAGTGTGGAGTGTGTGGAGTGTGGAGTGTGGAGGGTGGAGGGTGGATTGTGGAGGGTGGAGTGTGGAGTGGAGTGTGGAGTGTTGGAGTGTGGAGTGTGTGGAGTGTGGAGTGGAGTGGAGTGTGGAGTGTGGAGTGTGTGGAGTGTGGAGTGTGTGTGGAAGTGTGGAGTGTGGAGTGTGTGAGTGTAGTGTGTGGAGTGTGTGGAGTGTGGAGTGTGTGTGTGGAGTGTGTGTGGAGTGTGGAGTGTGGAGTGTGGAGTGGAGTGTGGAGTGTGGAGATGGAGTGTGGAGTGTGGATGTGGAGTGTGGAGTGTGGAGTGTGGAGTGTGACTGTGGAGTGTGCGGGTGTGCGGTGTGTGTGGAGTGTGGAGTGTGGAGTGTGGAGTGTGGAGTGTGGACGGGTGTGTGTGGAGTGTGGAGTGTGGAGTGTGGAGTGTGGAGTGTGGAGTGTGGAGTGTGGAGTGTGTGTGGAGTGTGGAGTGTGGAGTGTGGAGTGTGTAGTGTGTGGAGTGTGGAGTGTGAGTGTGGAGTGTAGAGTGTGGAGTGTGTAGTGTGTAGTGGAGTGTGGAGTGTGTGGAGTGTGGAGTGTGTAGTGTGGAGTGTGGAGTGTGTGGAGTGTGGTGTGGAGTGTGGAGTGTGGAGCGTGGAGTGTGTGGAGTGTGGAGTGTGTGGAGTGTGGAGTGTGGAGTGTGGAGTGTGGAGTGTGTGGAGTGTGTGTGGAGTGTGGAGTGTGTGGAGTTGTGGAGTGTGTGGAGTGTGGAGTGTGGAGTGGTGTGTGGAGTGTGGAGTGTGGAGTGTGTGGAGTGTGTGGAGTGTGTGGAGTGTGGAGTGTGTGGAGTGTGTGGAGTGGGTGTGGAGTGGTGGAGTGTGGAGTGTGGAGTGTGGAGTGTGGAGTGTGTGGAGTGTGGAGTGTGGAGTGTGGAGTGTGTGGAGTGTGGAGTGTGGAGTGTGGAGTGTGTGGAGTGTGTGGAGTGTGGAGTGTGGAGTGTGGAGTGTGTGGAGTGTGTGGAGTGTGGAGTGTGTGGAGTGTGGAGTGTGTGGAGTGTGGAGTGGGTGTGGAGTGGTGTGGAGTGTGTGGAGTGTGGAGTGTGGAGTGTGGAGTGTGGAGTGTGTGGAGTGTGGAGTGTGGAGGTGTGGAGTGTGTGGAGTGTGGAGTGTGGAGTGTGGAGTGTGGAGTGTGGAGTGTGGAGTGTGGAGTGTGGAGTGTGGAGTGTGTGGAGTGTGGAGTGTGGAGTGTGGAGTGTGGAGTGTGGAGTGTGGAGTGTGGAGTGTGTGGAGTGTGGGAGAGTGGAGTGTGGAGTGTGGAGTGTGTGGAGTGTGGAGTGTGGAGTGTGGAGTGTGTAGTGTGGAGTGTGTGTGGAGTGTGGAGTGGAGTGTGGAGTGTGGAGTGGAGTGTGGAGTGTGGAGTGTGGAGTGTGGAGTGTGGAGTGTGTGGAGTGTGGAGTGTGGAGTGTGGAGTGTGTGGAGTGGAGTGTGGAGTGTGGAGTGTGGAGTGTGGAGTGTGTGGAGTGGAGTGTGGAGTGTGGAGTGTGGAGTGTGGAGTGTGGAGTGTGGAGTGTGGAGTGTGGAGTGGAGTGTGGAGTGTGGAGTGTGGAGTGTGGAGTGTGGAGTGTGGAGTGTGGAGTGTGGAGTGTGGAGTGTGGTGTGGATGCGTGTGGAGTGTGGAGTGTGTGGAGTGTGGAGTGTGGAGTGTGGAGGTGGAGTGGATGTGGAGTGTGGAGTGTGGAGTGTGGAGTGTGGAGTGTGGAGTGTGAATCCATCCAGTGATTTGGCCGCCACTGCCCTCTGTGGCAGGAATTCCACAAATTCACTACCCTCTGGGTGAAAAAAAAAATATTTTTTCTCACCAATTATCTTAATTCAAGTAACCCTTGCATCCCTCTCTCTCCAACCCTACCCCCACCCCCACCCGAGTCATTATACTAGTTTCAGTCGTAATGCTGAGTTTTCACTCTCTGTTTCACTCATCCTCTCCTCGCCCACACTAACAATGGCCCGTTTCCTTTATCATCGTTACTTTTTTGCATATCTTTCATTCATTGTTCTTTATCTCTCCACATCAGCACCTTTATCTCTCGTTTCCCTTATCACTAACCCTCATGAGTGTGGGTGTGGAGTGTGGAGTGTGTGTGGAGTGTGGAGAGTGTGTGGAGTGTGGAGTGTGGAGTGAGTGTGGAGTGTGGAGTGTGGAGTGTGGAGTGTGGAGGGTGGTGGAGTGGAGTGTGGAGTGTGGAGTGTGGAGGGTGGAGTGTGGAGTGTGGAGTGTGGAGTGGAGGGTGGAGTGTGTGGAGTTGGTGTGGAGTGTGGAGGGTGGAGGGTGGAGTGTGGAGTGTGGAGTGTGGAGTGTGGAGTGTGTGGAGTGTGGAGTGTGGTGTGTGTGGAGGTGTGGAGTGTGTGGAGTGGGAGTGTGGAGTGTGGAGGGTGGAGTGAGGGTGGAGTGTGGAGGGTGGAGGGTGGAGTGGAGGGTGGAGTGTGGAGTGTGTGGAGTGTGGAGTGTGGAGTGTGGAGTGTGGAGTGTGTGGAGTGTGGAGTGTGGAGTGTGGAGTGTGGAGTGTGGAGTGTGGAGTGTGTGGAGTGTGGAGTGTGGAGGGTGGAGGGTGGAGTGTGGGAGGTGGAGTGTGGAGTGTGGAGTGTGTGGAGTGTGGAGTGTGTGGAGTGTGTGTGGAGTGTGGAGGTGTGGATGTGGAGTGTGGAGTGGAGTGTGGAGTGTGTGGAGTGTGGAGTGTGGAGTGTGGAGTGTGGAGTGTGGAGTGTAGTGTGGAGTGTGGAGTGTGGAGTGTGGAGTGTGTAGTGTGGAGTGTGGAGTGTGGAGTGTGAGTGTGGAGTGTGGAGTGTGGAGTGTGGAGTGTGGAGTGTGGAGTGTGGAGTGTGGAGTGTGGAGTGTGGAGTGTGGGAGTGTGGGTGTGGGTGTGGAGTGGGAGTGTGGAGTGTGGAGTGTGGAGTGTGGAGGAGTGGAGTGTGTGGAGTGTGCGTGTGTGGAGTGTGGAGTGTGTGGAGTGTGGAGTGGAGTGTGGAGGGTGTGGGAGTGTGGTGTGTGTGGAGGGGTGTGGAGTGTGGAGTGGAGTGTGGAGTGTGGAGTGTGTGGAGTGTGGAGTGTGGAGTGTGGAGTAGTGTGGAGTGTGGGTGTGTGGAGTGGAGTGTGGAGTGTGGAGTGTGTGTGGAGTGTGGAGTGTGTGGAGTGTGGAGTGTGTGGAGTGGAGTGTGGAGTGTGGAGTGTGGAGTGTGTGGAGTGTGTGGAGTGTGTGGAGTGTGGAGTGTGTGGAGTGTGGAGTGTGGAGTGTGTGGAGTGTGGAGTGTGGAGTGTGTGGAGTGTGGAGTGTGTGGAGTGTGTGGAGTGTGTGGAGTGTGTGGAGTGTGGAGTGTGGGAGTGTGTGGAGTGGAGTGTGGAGTGTGGAGTGTGGAGTGTGTGGAGTGTGGAGTGTGTGGGAGTGTGGAGTGTGGAGTGTGTGGAGTGTGAGAGTGTGGGTGTGGAGTGTGTGTGGAGTGTGGAGTGTGGAGTGTGGAGTGTGGAGTGTGTGGAGTGTGGAGTGTGTGTGTGGAGTGTGTGGAGTGAGTGTGGAGTGTGGAGTGTGTGGTGTGTGGAGTGTGGAGTGTGGAGTGTGGAGTGTGTGGAGTGTGGAGTGTGTGGAGTGTGGAGTGTGGAGTGTGGAGTGTGGAGTGTGGAGTGTGTGGAGTGGGAGTGTGTGGAGTGTGGAGTGGAGTGTGGAGTGTGTGGATGTGGAGTGTGTGGAGTGTGGAGTTGTGGAGTGTGTGTGAGTGTGGAGTGGAGTGTGGAGTGTGAGGAGTGTGGAGTGTGGAGTGTGGAGTGTGGAGTGTGTGGAGTGTGGAGTTGTGGAGTGTGGAGTGTGTGGAGTGGAGTGTGGAGAGTGTGGAGTGTGGATAGTGGAGTGGAGATGTGGAGTGTGGATGTGGAGTGTGGAGTGGGTGGAGTGTGTGGAGTGTGGGTGGAGTGTGTGGAGTGGTGGAGGTGGAGGGTGTGAGGTGTGTGGAGCGTAGTGTGGAGTGCAGAGTGTAGAACGTAAATGGAGGGAGGGTAGAGGGTGAGGGTGGGGGTAGTGCATAGAGCATAGAGCAGAGATTATAGCATAGGTAGTACAGAACATATACTGTAGAGCGTAGAAAATATAGAGCGTAGAACATATCGTGTGTAAAATGTAGAGCGGAGCATTGAGCGTGGTACACAGAGCGTAGAGCAGAGCGTAGAACATGGCGTGTGGAACGTACAGCGTACAGAGTGCGGCGTGTAAAGCATAGTGTAGAACGTGGGGTGTGGACCATAGAATAAATCAATCTTCATACTCATACTTCATTTACATAGAAACATAGACAATAGGTGCAGGAGGAGGCCATTCGGCCCTTCAAGCCAGCATCGCCATTCATTGTGATCATGGCTGATCGTCCCCTATCAATAACCCGTGCCTGCCTTCTCCCCATATCCCTTGATTCCACTAGCCCCTAGAGCTCTATCTAACTCTCTCTTAAATCCATCCAGTGATTTGGCCTCCACTGCCCTCTGTGGCAGGGAATTCCACAAATTCACAACCCTCTGGGTGAAAAACGTTTTTCTCACCAATTATCTTAATTCAAGTAACCCTTGCATCCCTCTCTCTCCAACCCTACCCCCACCCCCACCCGAGTCATTATACTAGTTTCAGTCGTAATGCTGAGTTTCACTCTCTGTTTCACTCATCCTCTCCTCGCCCACAGCTAACAATGGCCCGTTTCCTTTATCATCGTTACTTTTTTGCATATCTTTCATTCATTGTTCTTTATCTCTCCACATCACCGCCTATATCTCTCGTTTCCCTTATCACTAACCCGTCTGAATCGTCACTGATTCCTTTTCTCCAGAGGTTGGGGGCTGCCTGATCTGGTGAGTTACTGGTGAGTTACTCCAGTTTTTTGTGTCTACATCCGGTTTAAACCAGCATCTGCAGTCCTTTCCTACACAAAAGATAAGAGATACGAAGATGTTGCCAGGACTAGAGGGTGTTGACTAGAGGAGAGTTTGAGTAGGCTGGGACTCTGTTCCTTGGAGCGCAGGAGGATGAGGGGTGATCTTATAGAGGTGTAAAAAGTCATGAGAGGAATAGATCGGGTAGATGCACAGATTTTCTTGACCAGAGTCGATGAACCAAGGACCAGAGGACATAGGGTTAAGGTGGCGGGGAAAAGATTTGATACCAATCTGAGTGGTGACGTTCACACAAAGGGTGGTGGGTGTATGGAACAAGCTGCCAGAGGAGGTAGTTGAGGCTGGGACTATCCCGACGTTTATTAAGTAGTTAGACAGGTACATGGATAGGACAGGTTTGGAGGGATCTGTGCCAAACGCGGGCAGGTGGGACGAGTGTAGATGGCAGAAGTTGGCCGGTGTGGGCAAGTTGGGCCGAAGGGCCTGTTTCCATGCTGTATCACTCTATGACTCTTTACCTGGGAACTTCATCATTTTTATTGCCATCCTGAGCGTTGTCTTGTTGCTTTGGTGCACAAGCGGAAGGTGGTGGTTGTTCTGCTGGTGGGTCATCATCTGGTATATCCGGCCTACAACACACAGAGATGACAGTTATTACTTTTCTGAGAGAAGCGTGGCAAAGAAATGACCATTTATTACATCTACTTACCAGTCCAAGGCAGCTTCAATGCCCTGGGGAGAAAGAAACAGAGGAAACATAATTCTTTAAAAATATATATTTTTATTAGAAGCATATACATATCGTAGTCACAACACAATTAGTTTATCAATTACATATTGTTAATAGCTGGGATCCCAGCTATCAGAATAGCTGGGATCCTCGTTTATCAATTACATATTAACACAGCTTCTATTTGTTTATTTTTTTTATAGATAGAAAGAAGGGGGGAGAGAGAGAAGAAAAAAATAGGATAAATTACCAATAATACAATTTTGCAGATAGGACCGTAGATTATAAAATGTAACTATTCATTAAATCCTGGGTTCACGTTTCACTCAAGTTTCCGTGATGGAACTTTCAGCAAATCAATAAATAGAGACCATATTCTAGCAAATAATTCTTGTTTGTCAATTAAGACAAGTCTAATTTTTTCCAAGTGTAAGGTCTCCGACATCGCCATAATCCACATTTTAATTGTGGGGGTTGTTGGGTTTTTCCAAAATGTTAATATTAATTTTTCCCCAATTATTATACTATAATCAAGGACATTTCTTTGGCTTGTTGTAAGTTTGTTCTGATATTCCTAGGAAACATAATTCAGTGCAAACACTTAGCTTAGTGCGGGAAACCAATCGGCCCTTAGTGCGGAAACCGACCAGCGATCCCCGCACACTAACAATGCCCTACACTGGGGACAATTTATACGTATACCAAGCTGATTAATTTACAAACCTGTATGGCTTGGAGTGTGGAAGGAAACTGAAGATCTCGGAGAAAGCCCGAGAACGTGCAAACTCCGTATAGACAGCACCCGTAGTCTGGATCAAACCCAGGTCTCTCGAAAGGCTGTAGGTCAGCAACTCTACCGCTGCACCACCTGTTCTATATCTCTCTATATCACCATCTAAATCTCTTGTTTCCCTTTCCCCTGACTCCTAGACTGAAGAAGGGTCTCGACCCGAAACTGTCGCCCATTCCCCCTCTCCAGTGATGCTGCCTGTCCCGCTGAGTTACTCCAGCCCTTTGTGTCTATCTTCAGTTTCAACCAGCATCTGCAGTTCCTTCCTGGACGTCATTGGGGTGGGAGATTGCAACCTTCACGTGGTCCACCCTGTTTCGATGAATGCAATCAACCTGGTGTGCACCAACGGGAGATCAAACAGAACAAGCTGTCTTACAACGTAAGGTTGTGCATGCCATACACAAGAAGAAGAAGATTGATTCCGGTTAAAGAAAAGGCAACTTTGAACCTCGAGGCACCCAGCAGTGACAGTAGACAATACACAATAGACAATAGGTGCAGGAGTAGGTCATTCGGCCCTTCGAGCCAGCACCGCCATTCAATGTGATCATGGCTGATCATGTGACTTGGATAGGCTGGGTGAGTGGGCAAATGTTTGGCAGATGCAGTATAATGTGGATAAATGTGAGGTTATCCACTTTGGTGGCAAAAACAGGAAAGCAGACTATTATTTAAATGGTGGCCGATTAGGAAAAGGGGAGATGCAGCGAGACCTGGGTGTCATGGTACACCAGTCATTGAAAGTAGGCATGCAGGTGCAGCAGGCAGTGAAAAAAGCGAATGGTATGTTAGCTTTCATAGCAAAAGGATTTGAGTACAGGAGCAGGGAGGTTCTACTTCAGTTGTACAGGGTCTTGGTGAGACCACACCTGGAGTATTGCGTGTAGAGGGAGTGCAGAGAAGGTTCACCAGACTGATTCCTGGGATGTCAGGACTGTCTTATGAAGAAAGACTGGATAGACTCGGTTTATACTCTCTGGAATTTAGGAGATTAAGAGGGGATCTTATAGAAACTTACAAAATTTCTTAAGGGGTTGGACAGGCTAGATGCAGGAAGATTGTTTCCCGATTTTGGGGAAGTCCAGGACAAGGGGTCACAGCTTAAGGATTAAGGGGGAAATCCTTTAAGACCGAGTTTATGAGAAAGACTTTCTTCACACAGAGAGTGGTGAGTCTCTGGAACTCTCTGCCACAGAGGGTAGTTGAGGCCAGTTCATTGGCTATATTTAAGAGTGAGTTGGATGTGGCCCTTGTGGCTAAGGGGATCAGAGGGTATGGAGAGAAGGCAGGTACGGGATACTGAGTTGGATGATCAGCCATGATCATATTGAATGGCGGTGCAGGCTCGAAGGGCTGAATGGCCTACTCCTGCACCTAATTTCTATGTTTCTATGTATCCACAATCAGTACCCCAGTCCTGCCTTCTCCCCATATATCCCCTGACTCTGCTATATTTAAGAGCCCTATCTAGCTCTCTCTTGAAAGTATCCAGAGAACCGGCCTCCACCGCCCTCTGAGGCAGAGAATTCCACAAACTCGCAACTCTCTGTGAGAAAAAGATAAGATAATAAGATATAGGAGCAGAATTAAGCCATTTGGCCCATCATGTTTACTCCACCATTCAATCATGGCCAGTCTATCTTTCCCTTCTCAACCCCATCTCATGCCTTCTCCCCACAACCCCTGAACTAATCAAGAATCTATCTACCCCAATCCGAAGAGTGGGACCACCAGCGACTATACTGGAAGGTTAGGGACTATATTGGAAGTCACTATCCTACACCCACCCCACCAATTCTTTACATTTACCAAGTCAATTAACCTACAAACCTCTACATACCTGTACGCCTTTGGAATGTGGGAGAATGTCTCGGAGCAAACCCATGCAGGTCACGGGGAGAACTCCGTAGAGACAGCACCCGTACTCAGGATCGAACCCGGGTCTCCCGCGCTGCATTCGCTCCTTCTCCTTCTTGCGTGAGGCGTGCACAGCCTAAAGTTGTTGGACAACTTGTTCTATTTGATCTTCCGTTTGTGCATTGTGTCGAGTTGATTGCATTAGTCGAAACAGGGGGGACCACGTGAAGGTTGCGACCGTCCACGCCGCTGCACTCGCTGCAAAGCAGCAACCCTACCGCTGCGCCCGTGACTGCCACTTCTATCCCGCACATTAATGACAGCAACTGTGGGCAGGATCGAACCCGGGTGTCTGGCGGTGAGAGGCAGCAGCCCCATGTAACAGCGCACGTGACAGTAAACTGGGCTCAAACTCAGTCTGTGGAGGAAGGAACTGTGGAGATGCTGGTTTAAACGAATGGTATGTTAGCTTTCATAGCAAAAGGATTTGAGTACAGGAGCAGGGAGGTTCTACTTCAGTTGTACAGGGTCTTGGTGAGACCACACCTGGAGTATTGCATACAGTTTTGGTCTCCAAATCTGAGGAAGGACATTATTGCCATAGAGGGAGTGCAGAGAAGGTTCACCAGACTGATTCCTGGGATGTCAGGACTGTCTTATGAAGAAAGACTGGATAGACTCGGTTTATACTCTCTGGAATTTAGGAGATTGAGAGGGGATCTTATAGAAACTTACAAAATTCTTAAGGGGTTGGACAGGCTAGATGCAGGAAGATTGTTCCGATGTTGGGGAAGTCCAGGACAAGGGGTCACAGCTTAAGGATAAGGGGGAAATCCTTTAAGACCGAGATGAGAAAAGACTTTTTTCACACAGAGAGTGGTGAGTCTCTGGAACTCTCTGCCACAGAGGGTAGTTGAGGCCAGTTCATTGGCTATATTTAAGAGTGAGTTAGATGTGGCCCTTGTGGCTAAGGGGATCAGAGGGTATGGAGAGAAGGCAGGTACGGGATACTGAGTTGGATGATCAGCCATGATCATATTGAATGGCGGTGCAGGCTCGAAGGGCTGAATGGCCTACTCCTGCACCTAATTTCTATGTTTCTATGTTTCTAAACCGAAGGTGGACACAAAGTCAGCGGGTCTGGTAGCATCTCTGGAGAGAAGGAATAGGGGGCGCAGCGGTAGAGTTGCTTCCTTAATGCCCGTCCCACTTAGGAAACCTGAACGGAAACCTCTGGAGACTTTGCGAGCGGTTTCCGTGCGGTTCCCGGAGGTTTTTGTCCTCCGGCAACCACCTTCAACTAGCATCGCAACCGGCTTCGACTAAAAGATTACCGATTTTTTAAAAATGGAAACCACTTTCGACCATTAGGGAGACTGACAAAAACCTCCTGGAACCGCACGGAAACCTTGGGTGGGGCGCAAAGTCTCCAGAGGTTTCCGTTCAGGTTTCCTAAGTACAGCGCTGGAGACCCGGGTTCAATCCCGACTACTGCTGCGGATGCTGTGCGTTCTCCCCATCACCCGCTGAGCTACTCCAGCTTTTTTTTTGTATCTATCTTCAAACTCAAGCTCAAGCCCCGTCTTTACCTTGAGAAGTTTGGAGGCTTCGTGGAGGTCATCGTTGTCCTCCAGGCTTCTGAGGGCGTGCTCGAGGGAGGACATCTCATCGCTGGTCTTCTTTAGGTTGCTCTCAATCTCTTCCAGTATCATGTCCGCTTCTCTCTCCAGCTCCGCTTTCATCAGCTCGTCTTTCTCGGAGAGCAAATCATACATGGTTCCCGGTTTCAACGGGCCAGGCCGGGCCTCAGTCGGTTAAACGGTGGCAAGGTTGCGTACCAAACACAGCGGTGGTCCTTTATAACCTCTGGTGTCCCTGAGGTCGCTGGTGCCTTCTGCCCGTGAGGTTTTGTATCCAGTGAAGTCTTGCCACAAATCACTGAGTCAAAATTGTGTGTCCGATTCCTTTATTATGGAACCTCGTCACCAATCCACGTCACACAGAATTGATAGGGTCAGCGCTTTCTTAAACCTACAGCGAGGAAGGTCGACTGACTGATGAATAACAATATAGCCTTTATTTAATCAGTTGCACGGTCAGCGTTTATCGACGAGTGGAAGGACATTCTTGCTATTGAGGGAGTGCAGCGTAGGTTCACCAGGATAAAATTCCCGGGATGGCGGGAATGACATCTGATAAAAGAACTGGTCGACTGGGCTTGTATTCACCGGAATTTAGAAGGACGAGAGGGGATCTTATATGAACATGTAACATCCCCAAGGAATTTGACAGGCTAGATGCAGGAAAAATGTTCCCCGTGTTTGGGGGTGCCCAGTCACACAGTTTACGAATAAGGGGTAGGCCATTTAGGATTGAGATGAGGAAAAATCTTTTTCACCCAGAGAGTTGTGAATCTGTGGAATTCTCTGCCACAGAAGGCAGTGGAGGCCAATTCAACTGGATGTATTCAAGAGAGAGTTAGATCTAGCTCTTTGGGGTTAACGGATCAAGGGATATGGGGGGGAAAGGAGTAACGGGGTACTGATTGTGGATGATCAGCCATGATCAAATTGAATGGCGGTGCTGAAGTGCCGAATGGGCCTACTCCTCTACCTATTTTCTATATTTCTATGAGAGGCTGTTTGAGAAAGTGAGAACGCACTTTCTCAAAATGCAAAATGATGTGCAAAGGGACTTGGGAGTACTGGTGCAGGAGTCCCAAAAAGTCAATCTGTAAATCAAATCGGTGGTAAAGAAGAGGATAAATTTGAGGATAAATAATGCTAGCATTTATTTCAAGGGGGCTTGTATACAAAAACAGGTATGTAATGTTGAGGCTCTATAAGGCGTCTGTCACGCCACATTTGGAATATTATGAGCTATTGTGGGCACCGTGTCTGGAGAAGGATGTGCTGGCTCCTGAGAGGGTCCAGAGGAGGTTCACAGAATGATCCCAGGAATGAGTGGGTTAACCTATGATGAGCCATTGTCGGCGCTGGGCCTGTACTCGCTGGAGTTTAGAAGAATGGGGGGGTTCTCATTGAAACTTACAGAATCGTGAAAGGCCTGGAAAGAGTGGATGTGGAGAGGATGTTCCCACTAGTGGGAGAGTCTAGGACTTGAGGTCGTAGCCTCAGAATTAAAGCATGTTCTTTTAGGAAGGAGATGAGGAGAAATTGAATTATTCAGAGGTTGGTGAATCTGTGGAATTCTTCGCCACAGAAGGCTGTGGAGGCGGTCAGTGGATATTTTTAAGGCAGAGATAGATTCTTGATTAGTGCGGGTGTCAGAGGTTATGGTGAGAAGGCAGGAGAATGGGGTTAGGAGGGAGAGATAGATCAGCCATGATTGAATGGCAGAGTAGACCTGATGGGCCAAATGGCCTCATTGTATTCCTATTCCTTATGACTTTGAAAAATAGTGGGGACACTGCTCTCTACATCACCATCTATATCTCACGCTTCCCTTTCCCCAGATTAATCCGGAGAAGGGTCTCGACCCAAAAGGTCATCCATCCCTTCTCTCCAGAGATGCTGCCTGTCCCGCTGAGTTTACTCCAGCATTTTGTGTCTTTCTATGAAGAAAATTACAGATTCAAAGGGTTCAGCTTTGATTATCACGGGTCAGTGGTTATGGGGAGAAGGCAGGAGAATGGGGTTAGGATCAGCCACGATGGGCCAAATGGCCTAATTCTGCTCCTATCACTTATGAACACTTATAGCATTTTGTGTCTATCTAAGAGGTTTGAACTACTGTATCCTTTGTGACAAAGATACTGCTGTGGTTACAATTTCAAGTTCCTGTTTATTATCAATTAACCAACAGAATAGGGAGTAGGCCATTTAGGATTGAGAAATTGAGTACAGTGAAACTTGAGTTGCTATACTAAGTGAAAAGATACACACATAAAATAAAATGTAACATAAACATCCACCACAGTGGAACCAACATTCCTCACTGTGATGGAAGGCAATGAAGTTCAGTCATCTCCTCTTTATTCGGGCTCCGGGCCGGTCTCCAGGTAAGGCCGCACCACTGCAGGTTATTAGGCCGTGGGGGGGGGGGGGGGGGGGGGGGGGGGGGGGGGCGGAGATGCGACACAGCGCAAATCGCATCTCTGTCGGGTATGTGACCGGAAACGGTTTCCCTGATTCCCCCCCCCCTCCCCCCACGTAAGATATACTAAGAAACATTAAAACAAACTTTCAAAACATATTGAAATAATAAAAACAGAGAAGTAGGCAAACAGACTGCAGGCGAGGCAGCCACAGACGTGGCGCCACCCGAAGGAACTGCAGATGCTGGTTTGCAAACAAAAGACACAAAGTGCCGGAGTAACTCAGCAGGTCAGGCAACATCTCTAGGGAATATGGGTAGGCTTCATTTAATTTAGTTTATTATTGTCACGTGTACCAAGCTACAGTGAAAAGCCTTTTTGTTGCGTGCTATCCAGTCAGCGGAAAGACGATGCACGATTACAATCGAGCCGTCCGCCGTGTGCAGATACAGGGTGAAGGGAATAATGTTTAGTGCAAGGTCAAATTCAGTAAAATCTAGTTCAACATGGTCCGAAAGTTAGTAAGGGTGTCAGGGGTTATGGAGAGAAGGCAGGAGAATAGGGTTGAGGAAAATATAGATCAGCCATGATTGAATGGGCCGACTGGCCTAATCATCGAGTGATACAACATGGAAGCAGGCTCTTTGGCCCAACTTGCCCACACATGTCCCGGCTACACTCGTCCCACCTGCCCGCATTTGGTCCATTTGGATTCCGGAAGTGGCGGCTCGCCTGCAGTCCGTCTGTTTTTTCTTTTTTTTTTTGTCTTCTTGTGTCTGTTTTAGTTGAAAATTTGGTTTGTTAGGCTGTGTATGTGAGGGGGAGGGGGGGGGAGGTGGGTGGGAGAAACAGGGTTTTAGTCTCTCCCTTCGGGGGGTGCAACTTTTCTTGTCGTGTCCCACGTCACCGTCTCCGTTTGTGCTGAGGCCTAATGGCGGAGCCTGGCGGCGCTCCAGCATTCCAGCGGCGGTGGCGGCCCGGCTTCACAGCTGCGGTGCTCCAGCGGTGGCGTTCCAGCGGTGACCCGGCTTTAGAGCTGTGGTGCTCCAGCGTTCCAGCGGTGACCCGGCTTTAGAGCTGTGGTGCTCCAGCGTTCCAGCGGTGACCCGGCTTCAGAGCTGTGGTGCTCCAGCGGTGGCGTTCCAGCGGTGACCCGGCTTCAGAGCTGCGTGCTCCAGCTCCCGGGCTTTAGCTGTGTGCTCCAGCGTTTCCAGCGGTGACCCGGCTTCAGAGCTGTGGTGCTCCAGCGCTCCAGCGGTGACCCGGCTTCAGAGCTGTGGTGCTCCAGCGGTGGCGTTCCAGCGGTGACCCGGCTTTAGAGCTGCGGTGCTCCAGCGTTCCAGCGGTGACCCGGCTTTAGAGCTGTGGTGCTCCAGCGTTCCAGCGGTGACCCGGCTTCAGAGCTGTGGTGCTCCAGCGTTCCAGCGGAGGAGGACTGCTTTAGATGTGGTGCTCCAGCGTTCCCGGTGACCCGGCTTCAGAGCTGCGGTGCTCCAGCGTTCCAGCGGCGGCCCTGCTTCAGAGCTGCGGTGCTCCAGCGTTCCAGCGGTGACCCGGCTTCAGAGCTGCGGTGCTCCAGCGTTCCAGCGGTGACCCGGCTTCAGAGCTGCGGTGCTCCAGCGTTCCAGCGGTGACCCAGCTTCAGAGCTGCGGTGCTCCAGCGTTCCAGCGGCGGGCCCTGCTTTAAAGCTGTGGCGGTGTTCCAGCATTCCGGCGGCAGCGGTGGTGGCAGCCCGGCTTCGGAGGCTCGGCCTTGGGCCTAGTGGACGACAACATCGGAGGCCTGGATCGCCTCCAGGCAGAGGGAGAACAAGGAGGGAAGAAGACAAAGACTTTAAGACTTTTGCCTTCCACCACAGTGAGGAGATGCCTGGTGAACTCACTGTGGTGGATGTTAAATATGTGTTTATTGTGTGTTTTGTTTTTTATTACATGTTATGAAAGGTCTGAATGACAATAAAGGATACTTGGACTTTGATATCCCTACAAACCTATCCTATCCAACTACCTATGTAGTCTCTGCCTCAACTGCCTCCTCCGCAGCTCGTTCCATGCACCCACCACCCTTTGTGTTAGTCACCCCTCAGATTCATGTTAAATCTTTTCCCCTTCACCTTAAACCTATGTCCTCCGGTCTTCGATTCACCTACTCTGGGCAGGAGACTCTGTGCATCTACCCAATCTATTCCTCTCATGATTTCATGCACCTCTGTCAGACCACTCAGATTCCTGTTAAATCCTTTCTCCTTCACCTTCAACCTATGTCATCTGGTAGCGATGTTACAATACCTGCCTTCAGCGGCACTGCAGTTCTGCCACTGGCCATGTGCGCGACTTTGTGCCTTTGGGGGGGGGGGGGGGGGGGGGGGGGGGGGGGGAGGGGGGGGATTAAAATCCAGTTTTGTACTGCCTGTCGGAGGCGGACTTCCTCGGGCTGCTAGCGGATGAAGAAAAGTCGATCGGACTTCCGTTCCCGGTATATATTTTTTTTAATTCGCTGGACAATTTAATAATTGGATTAGAATAAAAGGTGACTTCTAACGCCCTCAACACCTACAAAGTCCACAACAAGGGGTCATAGTTTAAGGATAAGGGGGAGGTCTTTTAGGACCGAGATGAGAAAACCATTTTTCACACAGAGAGTGGTGAATCTGTGGAATTCTCTGCCGCAGAATGAAGTTGAGGCCAGTTCATTGGCTATATTTAAAAAGGAGTTAGATGTGGCCCTTGTGGCTAAAGGGATCAGGGGGTATGGAGAGAAGGCAGGTACGGGATACTGAGTTGGATGACCAGCCATGATCATATTGAATGGCGGTGCAGGCTCGAAGGGCCGAATGGCCAACTCCTGCACCTATTGTCTATGTTTCTATGTAACATGACGGATCGCAAAAACGGGACAAAACAAAGGGTAAGTCTTGCTTCTTGGGATGGCTATAATCTAATTTTATGTTGCGAAAATGGTATTTGGGCCCCATACAAACCGGCAGTGTTTTTCCTGCTGATATGGAGTTCAAATTCACCACAAATGTAACGTTCCAATTGATCTAGTTCCAGAATCACCCATTCGCAAGATGATTAAAATGGTCTCTTTTTTTGGACAATCATGTCATAAGCCGTCTAAATTGTTTATATTTTGTGTTATTCTCTCGCCATGACCTTTATTTTTAAACTAAATATTCACAACAATTTGAGTCATGTATTGTGCAAAAAACAATAATTTTGATTATATTTTGAGTGGAAGTTTATGGATTAATTCATGGGAATTAAACATTAAATTCCTTCCATCTGACATATACATTCATGACAGTGAGATTTAAAAATCATATTATATTGTGAATTCTTGTGTGAATAGGATTAGTTTGTTATTTGGATACTTAGGCTATTAAAACAAATTATCCTTTTGTTAAGAAATGGGATCTACAGGACATTGTTAATGGGAAAGTAGTGGGCAGAAAGGCATGTCATGCGCGGTTTGAAGACAAAACCTTGTCGAGGAACAACAAGGTGTACAGAGTTGCTTATTGGTTACAATCTGAGGAGTATGATGATGCTACTGATTATGATATGCCAATGTACCAGCTAGCAACTGATCTTCTCCATAAAGACTTGGTCTATTAGAAATAGAAACATAGAAAATAGGTGCAGGAGGAGGCCATTCGGCCCTTCGAGCCTGCACCGCCATTCATTGTGATCATGGCTGATCGTCCCCTATCAATAACCCGTGCCTGCCTTCTCCCCATATCCCTTGACTCCTCTAGCCCCTAGAGCTCTATCTAACTCTCTCTTAAATCCATCCAGTGATTTGGCCTCCACTGCCCTCTGTGGCAGGGAATAAATATTGCTAGAAATTGTAATTTATTTACCTATCAGGACTTACAGCATATTATACAATAATATTAAGACTGGTCTTGAGAATATCACATTTTTGAATTTTCTAGGCAGTCTGGGTGTTTATTACTATTTCCGTCACAACGGTCATTTTTGTAATTGACTACAATTAGGTAACTAACTAATCATATGCTTTAATTTCAGGTCACCCAAGTAAGATGTTTTATATTTGTTTCAGAATGCTTCAATCTATAATAACTGAAAATTTCATTCAATTCCCTTAATTTTTAAGAAAGATATGGGCTTTTGACTGTCCTCGATCACAGCTTTTGAGTTAAATCAATGGAAAAGCAATGGGGAACAAGCTGCTAATTTCCGAGTATGCAAATGGCCATAACTTTTCTAATACTGAAGATATGAAAGTGAATTAGGTGTCAAATTAAACTTCTTTTTATGCTTTATCTGATGGGATAAATTGCAGACTTGATTTTTTTTAAATCGCAAAATGTTGTCGATTCAGTCGACTGTCCTCGATTCACCAACTCTGGGCAGGAGACTCTGTGCATCTACCCAATCTATTCCTCTCATAATTTCATGCACCTCTGTAAGACTCCTGCTCTTTTTTTCCAAGGAATTAGAGTCCCAGGCCTGCTCAACCTCTCCCTGTAGCTCACACCCTCAGGTTCAAGCAACATTCTCCTAAACAATTCCTAGCAACATATTCTTCTCCTGTCTTATAGTCATAAGCATTCATGACTCTCTTAACTTCAACACTTTTGAATCTTGTCTGATGATGAGAGTATTGTGTGTATTTTTGGTCGCCTAATTTGGGGGAGGACATTCTTGCTATTGAGGGAGTGCAGCGTAGGTTCCCCAGGTTAATTCCCGGGGTGGTGGGACTGACTTATGATGAAATAATGGGGTGACTGGGCTTTTATTAATTGAAATTTAGGAAGATGAGAGGGGATCTTATAGGAACAAATAAAATTCTTAAGGGATTGGACAGGCTAGATGCAGGAAAACTGTTCCCGATGTTGGGGGGGTCCCGAACCAGGGGTCACACAGTTTAAGAATAAGGGGTGGGCCATTTGAGACTGAGATGAGGCAAAACTTTTTCACCCAGAGAGTTGTGAATCTGTGGAATTCACTGCCACAGAAGGCAGTGGGGGCCAATTCACTTGATGTTTTCAAGAGAGTTAGATTTAGCTCTTAGGGCTAATAGAATCAAGGGATATGGGAAAATGCAGGAACGGGGTACTGATTCTGGATGATCAGCCATGATCATATTAAATGGCGGTGATGGCTCGAAGAGCCGTTTAGCCTTCTCATGCACCTATCTTGTATGTTTCTATGATTCTGCTCTCACTATTTTGAGCCTGAAGGGATGGTGCGTGGAGTGGCCATACGCTGTGCTGTCACTAGGTGGCAGGGCTGCTCTATGTTAATCCCTTCCCACCAACTCCAGCTAACAAGGATCTATTCTCAAGACAGACACAAAATGCTGGAGTAACTCAGCAGGACAGGCAGCATCTCTGGAGAGGAGTAGGTAATGTTTGCGGTGGTGACCCTCTTCAAACTGGATGCTGCCTGTCCCGTTGAGTTACTCCAGATCCATCACATTTATCCACATTATACTGCATCTGCCATGCATCTGCCCACTCGCCCAACCTATCCAAGTCACCTTGCAGCCTCCTAGCATCCTCATCGCAGCTCACACTGCCAGCCAGCCATGTGCCATCCGCAAACTTGGAGATGTCACATTTAATTCCCTCGTCTAAGTCGTTAATATACATTGTAAGGCAAAAAGATTTAGTAGGAATCGAGGGGTAACTTTTCAACACAAAAAGTATATGGAATGAGATGCCAGAGAGGCTTGGGACTATTGATAGGCCCATATACCTCAAAACCTGTCCTATCCCATGTACCTGTCTCACTGTCTTCTTCACTTTGGATAGTCCCTGCCCTCAACTATCTCATATGGCAGCTTCGTTCCAGAACCCACACCTTTTTATAAAAAAGTTTACCACCCTCAGTATTCCTATTAAAGCTTTCACCTTAAACCTATGTCCTTGGGTCCCTCGATCCCCTCACCCCTGGGTAAGGGGACTCTGTGCATCTATCTGATCTATTCCTCTCATGATATCATACACCTCTATAAGATCCCCCCTCCTCCTCTTGTGCTCCGAGGAATAGAGTCCCAGCCTACACAATTCTCTCCCTTTAGCTTGGACACTCGAGTCATTTACCCAGAGTTGGGGATTTGGGTATCAGAGGATAGGGATAGGTTCACCAGACTGATTGCTGGGATGGCACGACTTCCATATGAAGAAAGACTGGATAGACTCACCTTGTACTCACTGGAATTTAGAAGATTTGAGGGTGATCTCATAGAGACTTACAAAATTCTTAAGGGTTTGTGACAGGCTAAATGCAGGAAGATTGTTCCCGATGTGGGAATCCAGACAAGGGGGTCACAGTTTAAGGATAAGGGGGAGTCTTTTAGGACCCGAGAGGGGGGGGGGGGGGGATGGATAAGTATGGCAGTTTTTGCATTTGTCACACAGAGAAGTGTGAATCTGTGGAATTCCTCTGCCACACAGAAAGGTATTGAGGGCCGATTTCCATTTGGCTATATTTGTAAGAGGGATTTGGATTGGCCCTTGTGGCTAAAAGGGACAGGGGTATGGAGAGAAGGCAGGAAACAGGATACTGAGTTGATGATCATCCATGATCTAATGAATGCGGTGCAGGCTCGAAGGGCCGAATGGCCTGCTCATCACCAAATTTTCTATGTTTTCTTATGATATGGGTTTAAGGTGAGGTGGTGAAGAGATAATAGGAATCTGAGGGCCAACTTTTATCACACACAAGGTGATAGTTGATAAATAACGAGCAGCCAGGATGAGGTATTTTGAGCTGGGACTATCCCAACATTTAAGAAAAAAAAAAAGCCCCCATTTAGACAAGTACAGGTTATGGAGGGATACGGGCCAAACTCAGAGAGGCAGTTTGGGGTCATGTTGGCCAGGTGTGGGCAAGTTGGGCCCGAAAGGACCTGTTTTTCCACCTGTGTCACCAGTGGCCTCCAAGGAGTCCCCATCAGTGACTGGGAGGTCCTTGGTTACCACAGTCCCTCCTCCTGGTGGTATACAACATACCTACATCCTCCACAAACAGTCCCACTCACCTCAGGAGTGATCTTTGGGATGGGACGGTGGCATTACAGTAGAGTCGCTGCCTCACAAAAAAAAAGCACAAGGGACACACAGGTTCCCATCTGACTGCAGGTGCTGTCTGAGTGAGTTTGTACGTTCTCCCTGTGACCCGCGTGGGTTTTTCCCCCAGGTTCTCTTCTCCGGGTTCCCTCCCACACCCAAAGACGTTCAGGTCTGTAGTTAATTGGCTCTTGTTTAATTGTAAATTGTCCCACTGTCGTGAGTGTGGTGTGTGTGTGTGGGATAGTGTTACTGTACAGGGATCCTGGTCGGTGTGGACTCAATGGTCCTCGACCGAAACGTCCCCCCATTCCTTCTCTTCGAGGATGCTGCCTGTCCCCCTGGAGCTACCAGCATTCTGTGTCCATCTCGGTTTAAACTCATCATCTGCATTCCCTTCCCCTACAACATTGCGTTTATATCTCCTTATCATAGGCATCCCCCTCCCCCCCCCGCCCTCACTCCAAAATTGAGGTCCCACATCATCCTGGGGATCATCCCAGCCCTCACTTCCCCCGCCCCATCCACACTCCACCCTTCCACCACCCCCCCCACCCCTCCCCACCCCACCCCCAAGGAGAGATCGCTTTCAGAGTGAGGCTCAACGCAAATTGGAGGAATAGCATCTCATATTTCGCTTGGGCAGCTTGCACCCCAGTGCTATGAATATTGACTTCTCCGACATTCCCTCTCTCTATATCCATGCCCCACCCAAGTCACACCAGCTTCTTGTTCTCACTACCCAGCAAACAATGGCCTGTTCCCTTTATCATGATTACTTTTTTGCATATCTTTAATTCATTTGTTCTATATCTCTCTATATCAGTCTACAGTGCCCTCCATAATGTTTGGGACAAAGACCCATCAGTGATTTATTTGCCTCTGTACTCCACAATTTGAGATTTGTAATATTAAAAAAAATCACATGTGGTTAAAGTGCTCATTGTCAGATTTTATTAAAGGCCATTTTTATACATTTTGGTTTCACCCTGTAGAAATTACAGCTGTGTTTATACACAGTCCCCCCATATTCAGGCACCATAGATGTTTGGGACTACATGGTTTCACCACGTGTTTGTAATTGCTCGGTGTGTTTAAATGCCTCTCAATGCAGGTATACGAGAGCTCTCAGCACCTAGTCTTCCTCCAGTCTTTCCATCACCCTTGGAAACTTATATTGCTGTTTAACAACATGAGGACCAGAGTTGTGCCAATGAAAGTCCAAAAGAAGCATTACAAATAAAACTGTCAGAGACATCAGCCAAAAAGCCTTATGCTTAACCGAAAGCAACTGTTTGGAACATCATTAAGACGAAAGAGAGCCACTGGTGAAGCTTACATTCGCAAAGGGACTGGCAGGCCAAGGAAGACCCACCACATTGATGACAGAAGTCCTTCTCTCTAAATTAAAGAAAAAATATCCCCCAAATACTGTCCGACAGACAGATACACTCTTCGGGAGTCATGTGTGGATTTGTCAATGGACCGACTGTCCGCAGAAGACTTCCACCTAACGTAAATACAGAGGCTACACTGCACGATGCAAACCACTGGTATAGCTGGCAATAAACAGGTTACAGTTTTTGCCAAGAAGTATTTAAAAGAGCAACCACAGTTCTTGGAAAAAGATCTTTGGGACAGATGAAACGAGATTAATGGCCTGCCCAATAGACGATTTTTTCAGGTACTGCCCAAAGCGACTATCAGAGTGGAACACTCACTACAGACACACACACCCATATACCACACACACAACATACAACACGTACACCACACCGCACCACTGCACACGCACAGCATCCCACACCAGTCCCGTTATGCAGGCAGGCGACCGGGGGCCAGGGGCGGAGGTTCCGCACTGCTTGAGTGAAATTCCCCGCGGTGCACAGCCAAGGTGAATCAAACAACGTCACCACAATGAAACAGAAACCGCGCAACAATTAAGACGGCTAAGCACAGAGTAACGACAAGACCTTAATAAGAGGGGGGGAGAAGGGGGGGAAGGGGGGGGATAAAAGGGGGGGAAGAAGGGACTGGATACAATTTTTATGAAGCCAGAGATACACGGCTCGGCGGACATTTTAACATTAACCGGTCGTTATCCTTGGTCTCTGAAAACTACTACTGCTTATGTTTTGTTTTTCCCCCCAAGAGCCAAAGAAATTCACCGGTCCAGCACCGGCTAACAACGCTACGAGAACCTCTCGGGAACCTTCGACCTCCTGCGACCCACCCACGGCACTGAAATGCCTCGCCACTCTCACCATTGCCGGCTCATTCTGCTTCGCCGCTATTTTTTTCAACATGTTTGAAAAAATCGACGGCGACCGCACGAGGCGGCGGGACCTAGTTCCCCAGAATGCGGGAACTCTTCACGGCCGTGAAGGCGGCTCCCGCCACCGCAAACGATGTGGGCGACTGCATAGTCCTACTGCAGTCCGCCTAAGTGGGACAGGGCCCTACCTTATATCAGAGTACTCACAAAAATGCTGGAGAACTCCTGCGGGTGCAAGCAGCAAATCTAGGAGCGAAGGAAATAGGCCACGTTTCGGGCAAAACCCTTCTCCAGACTGTTAGGGGAAGGGTTTCGGCCCGAAACGTTGCCCGATTCCTTCTCTCCATAGATGCAGCCGCACCCGCTGAGTTTCTCACCCCAGCATTTTTTGTGTACCTTCAATTTTCCAGCATCTGCAGTTCCTTCTTAACACTTGTATCAGAATGATGGCAAGATCAAAGTATGGAGAGAAGCAAAAGCACATCCTCCTCTGTGAAACACGGTGTGGGAGTGTGACGGCCGGGCATGTGTGGCTGCTGAAGGAACATTGAATGATAGAACCTGCTGATGGTAGTAGCATAAATGAATTCTGAATGCGTTACACATCCTGTCTCTCACGTTCAAAACAAATGCCTAAAACACCCCATTGTCCGGGGCGGTACATTCCACAGCAAGACAATGATTCCCGAAAACAAATTCTAAATCAACAAAGGAGATTTTCAAAGCTAAAAAATATGGTCAATTTCATTGGTGGCCAAGTCAATCACCCCCACCTGAACCCAATTTGAGGCAAGTCTTTTATAAGCGGAGGAGAAACTGAAGGGGACAGCCCCCAAAACAAGCATAAGTAACTAAAGATGCTGCAATACAGTCCTGGCAGAGCCTCACCAGAGAAGAGACAACCGAACAACTATGTTACAGCAACATGTTACAGAGAAAGGTTGAACCAATTAGGTTCTTTATTCTTTGAGCGCAAAGGAATAAGGGGGGGACTTGATTGAGGTCTTTAAAATGATGAAATGGGATAGACAAGAGTTGACGTGGATAAGCATTTCTCCCCATTGAGGGTAGGGAGATTTCAAACAAGAAGGCATGACAAGAGAATTAATGAGACAGAGGTTTCGGGGAAAACGTGAGGGGTAACTTCTTTACTCAGAGGTGGTGGCTGTGTTGGAATGAGCTTCCAGCAGTAGTGGTGGAAGCAGGATCGTTTAAACATTTAAAAGTAAAGTGGATATGTATATGGACTGAGAGTGAATGGAGGGGTATGGTTGAGTTCAGGTAGATGGGACAAGGGGAAAACAAATGTCGGCACGACTGGAAGGGCCGAGAGGGCCTGTTTCCGTGCAGTACGTGTTTATATGGTTTATATGGTTATAACTGGTGATGTCCATGAACGCAGACTCAAGCAGTCATTGCATTCAAGATATGCAACAAAATACTAAACATGACTACTTCATTACATTACATTGCTGTGTCCAAAACCAAACATTAATGGTGCCCTTAAAGGGGGAGACTATCTATAAAACAATGCAGTAGTTTATCTACAAGGTGAAACCAAAATGTATAAAAATGGCCTTTATTAAAATCTGACAACGTGCACTTAGACCACATGAGATTTCCTTTCAATTACAAATCTCAAATTGTGGAGTACAGAGGCAAATAAATAAATGATGGGTCTTGTCCCAAACATTATGGAGGGCACTGTATATCTCTCGTCTCCCTCTCCCCCGACTCTCATCTGAAGACCTGAAACGTCACCCATTCCTTCTCTCCAGAGATGTTGCCCGACATGCTGAGTTACTCCAGCTTTGTGTGTCCATCTTCAGTTTAAACCAGCATCTGCAGTTCCTCCCTACACATTGTGTCTATCTCCTATCAGTAGGCTGGCTCCCCTCCAATTGAGACCTATGTTGAGGTCCACTCTCTCCCTCCCAGCTTCCCACATCATCCTGGGGATCTTCCACCAAGCCCTCTCTTCTCCTCCCCACCTCCTCCACTCCCACCTCCCTTCCCTTACTCCCAAGCAAAGCACTTTCCCCCCACCTCACACCACCCACGCCCCTTACCACCTGTTGCCCTCTCCCTGTCCCCCACCTCTACTACCCCCCATTCCAACTATACCCCATCCAGCCGTGAACGCTTTTCCCCACCGCCCTAACTCTCCATTCCCTCCCTTCCCATCTCCCCTCCCCCTCTAACCCCGTGCCCACACCATCCCAAGAATCATTCTCCCCCCCTCTCCTCCTTCGCCCTTTCCCTTCGCCTTCCTTCTTCTACCCCTCCCTCTCCTCCTCTCCCTTCCCCCCAACCTTCCTCACTTCTTCCTCCTCCCCCTCTACTCCTTAACCCTTCCCCCCTTCTCTCACCACACACATCCTCACACCATCATCCCAAGGATCATCCTCCCAATGCCCTCTCTATTCCCCCCTTCTCCACTCTCTCTTTTCCACTCCCTACCTCAACTACTCTTCAAGCTTCTCTTCCACTTACCACTTTTCTCACTCTCTTACTTCTATCCACTACTCACTTCCACATACCATCTTTCTCCCTCCTTCACTTCCCCTCCTCCACACCTCTCTATCTCTAAACCCAACCACTTACTCACTCTCCACATATCCTCATCATATTCTCATCTATCATTCCATCCCCCTTCCACTTCTTTTGTCCACCCACTCACTTTCTCCATCCACCATCCATCGCACATCATCAAATCCCCCTTTTTCCACTCCACTCCCTCCTTCTACGTTTCCCTCCTCCCCCTCTCTACCACTACTTCCCTCCTCCCCCTCTCTACCCCCAAACCCTCCACTCCCCTCCCTCCTCCCTCCTCCCCTATACTACCCCCATCTAACCCCTCCCCCTCGGATAACATCCTCTCCCTCCCTCCCCTCCCCCTCCCCTCCCCCCTCATCTCTCCACATTCCTCTCACCTCCCCACACTCAAACTATCTCTAACGAAAAAATACCTCCCCCTCATCCTACCTCATCACTCCCGATCCCCTCTCGTCTCTCCCCACTTCAACACTTCTCTTTTCTCTTTTATCTCTTCCTCTCACCTCTTCTTAATTTTTATCCGCTTCTCCTCTACCTCCTCTCCACCTCTCCTCCTCTCCCCTCTCCCCTCTCTAACCTCCCCCTCCCTCTCCCGATCCCCTCTCCTTCGCCTTCTCCTCACTCCCCTCTCATCCTCCCCTCCTCATACCCCCACTTCTCTCTTGATTCATCTTCCTCCCTCTCTGTCTGGTGGTGCCTCCCCTCCTCTCTACCTCTCTCTGCCTCCCCTCTCTCCTAATCTTCCTATCTCCTCTCCTATCTAACTCCCAGCTTTCCCTTCCCACAAACAGCAATCCCAAGAATCACCCTCAACAACTCACACCATCAACCCCACCTCATCAACAAATCATCAAACCCCAACCACCCCCCCCCAAAACAAACCTAAACCCACATCACCCCCACACTCACCATCACACCCCAATCACGCTCCCCCCCCCCCTCCATTCCCTCCCCCCCTTTCTCCCATTCTTTCCCGCCACAGACCCCCTCTCCACTTCCTAGCTATACTAAAACCTCCCTCTCCCCTCTCCCCTCCACCCTCGTCCTTGGGCCTGTTGTCTCCCCTCTCCTCTCGCTCCTCTCTCTATCTCTCTCTTTCTTTCCTCTCACTCCTCTCAACCTCCCTCTCCAATCGCCTAAACCTCCTCTCTACCCTCTACCACTCTCTACCTCACCTCCCCCCTCTTCTCCCCTCCACCTCTCTCCCTCTTCCCCGCCTTCCTTTCTCTTCTCTCTCGACTCTCGCTCCCACTCTATCACCGTTCATCCCTTCCCACAGAGCACACCATCCCAAAGATCACCCACTTCCCAAACCGCACCACGCCACCCCACCCCCTCCACCCCACCCCGCCCCCACCCCATACCCCCCCCCCCCCAGCGGTCCACCGACAGGGAAGACGGGACACCATAACTTGCCTCTCCCATTTAATACCGTGTCTTTCTTTCTTCCTTCCCGGTAACCATCCCCCCCCCCCCCCCATGTCCCCGCCTCAACACCGGCTTAGAGCAATGCACTATCGTAGGGAGTGGGGTGGGGGGCGAGAGGAGAGAGGATGAGTGGGGGGGGAAGTGGGAGAGAGGGGGGGGGGAGGAGAGAGGGAGAGGTGGGGGTTCTAGCAGGCAGGTAGAACAAGGCAAAAAAAAAGGGCACCCTTCTATTATCCTCCTCCTTCCGACACGACTCGACCCACCCTAAAAGGTCACCCATTCCAATCACTCTCTCCAGAGATGCATAGCAGTGCTTTCTGGCCGCTGCCCCTGTCCCACTGAGGTTAACGCACAGCCTTTTGTGTCTACATTCTGTCTGCAAACCCCTATACATACTGGAGGGTGTAGTTGTGGTTAAGAGCGTTACTCCTAAGAACTCTACAAAATCTAAAAATCTACTAAACCCTCCGTGCTTGCACTGGTGACAAGTGTGTGGGTGGGCGGGAGCATCTAACAACATCTAAACCGTGCACTGTCTGTGACTGTGAGAGAGGGTGGAGGGGATAGCTTCACTCAAATTATTATCTTCCCTCTAAACACTAAACACACACTGTGGGAAGAGTGTGGAAGGGGAGGCGTCTCTCACCTCATAACATCTAAAACACACGCGCAGAAAACTAGTGGGATAGTTGGTAGGAGCGTCAACTCACTACACTCACTACTTACTCACTCCACATCAAAAACCAAACAAACTGTGGGGGTACAGTGGTGGAGTGGATCTTCACCTACCTTAATCAACAAACCCCAACAAACAAAATCAACACTACTGAGCGCGATGGGTGAGTTCTCGTCACAAACACTACACACTCACAACCTCACTACCACCACACACTAACCACACCTCGCGACCCCCTCCCAACTCACTTCCCCCTCAAACAGATCACACCAGCTGGGTATCGATATGTAGTGAGCGCCACACCACAAACTAAACTAACCCAAACACTGAGGGAGAAGTGAGGAGGTTAGTTGTCCGATAACTTTTTGATCCACCTCACCACGACACTACCTCCCCAACTAAAAACAACAACCTAAATCAAACCACAAAACACAACACGGACGCACTGTGTGAGTGATGTTTGATATCGG
>CM069160.1:25501893-25551097 GCA_035221665.1 Okamejei kenojei | reverse complement strand
TCACATTTCCCCCAATAACTACCCCACACACACATCAAACACACAACACACAATCACACTCTCACACAACACACACACTCACAACAACACACCACTCAAACACCTCTCACACACCACTCACATACACACCACACACACACACAACAACTCCACCCCCACTCAATCACACCCAGCGCAGCAACAACAGTCTCGTCCCGGCAAGATGGCGGTCCCATAGATATTTTCCCTTTTTTTTGTATTGTTGGAAGAGAGGGGGATGTGGAGAGGAGAGGGAGAGAGAAAAGGGGAGAAGGGAAGGGAGGGAGAGAGAGGGAGGGTGGGAGAGAAAGAGAGAGAAAGAGAGAGGGAGTGGAGAGAGTGAGAGGGAGGTTGGTAGAGAAAGAGAGAAAAGATGGGAGGTGGAGAGAGAAAGCGAAGGGGAGGCTGGTAGAGAGAGGTAGGGGTGGAGGAGCGAACACGAGATGGGCTTTTGGTCGCTCGCGCTGAGGGATGGTGCCCCCGCAACCGGATGGCTATCTCCACTCTTCGAGCACCTATGGGGCGCGCGCCCGTGGATGGCTCGCCGTTCTGTTGGGAGAGCGAGCAAAACACGCGGCCCGCGGGTCGGGAGCCCCTCCGTATGCTCCTGGCGGGTGGCGGGAGGGCGCGCTCACAAGCTGGCAGCGAGCGGGGTCCGCTCGTGTAAACCTCCCAACTCTCTTTTTCCTGAGCCATCCGTTGCTTGTGCCAGCCGGGCTCGGTCTCTCTCGGATTGGCGCCCGACCCGGGCGACCGATCGCCCGTCGTAGACCGGGGCACAATTCAATCTCTGTCTGCCTGACACTCTTCTCTCCCATTGGCCTCTGGTCCGCTCCCCCCCCCCCTCATTATTTCTGATCGCTGTGCAACAATCTGTCTCTTTCACTGTCCACCCGTTTCCCCCCCTGCCCCCCTCCCTCCTCAAACATTGAGCATTCAACAACCCCGCCACGCCGCTGTCGCTGGCTACTCCCTCAGTCTCTCTCAACAGCATCTCCACATTCTCCTCAAATCTCAGACACAACCTCACCCACCTCTCCCACACACACACACACACACTACATACACAACTCCGACACACACGCACCCACACATTGACACAGACACGAACACAGACTCAGACACCCACGCATTAGACAAACTGACACACACACAGACTTAACACACACGCCACAACACATATAATCAGATTTCACAGCGTGACTCCATTTCTTTTATTTTATTTTATTTTAAGGTTTATTTAAATAGGACAGATTACAAAAACGAAGATACACTTGAGACATCATCAATGTATGCAACATATGGTTTTTAGGCCAAAGCTAAATCGCAAACAACACGCACTTTGTCCCTTGTAGGGCTTTTGGTTAAAAATGATAATACAGATTAACATTAATAAAAATAGAAAATGTAAAAGTAAATAGATACACACACACACAAAAAGACACAGCACCACATACGACCAGACACACACACACACACCCACACACACACCAACCCAGACTCAGACGCACACACACACATTAAACACCGACACACACCCATAATCCCAACACACACACACAACCCGCACCATACTCGGGCTGAGACACACACAACTGAGCCACACACAAACGTCAGACACGCACATAGACCAGATACACAACATATACGCAAATTCAACACTAAAACCCTAAAACCAAACCCCCCCAAAACACAAATATAGACTGATACACACACAAACTCAGACACACACATAGACTCAGATACACACATATACACAAATTCAGACACACACACACATGGACTCAGACACTCACACGACTCAGAACCACACACACAGACAACAGTGAAGCACAGATATGCACACACACATAGACACTTGAACACATGCACACACACACACTCAGACTCAGGCACACACATAACTCAGACACACATACACATATACCCATGAAACATCATTCACACACTCAGACACACACACACTCAGCACAAACACACACACCCACGCCTCACAACACATAGATACAGACACACCCACACACATAAATAAACTCAGACACACACTCTCAGACACACACGCTCACATCACATGATTTCAGACACACAACACACACAAACAACACCATAACACATAATAAACACAACCCACAAACATATACAGGGACATGAAACACACACACACACACACACAGTCTCTGAAACAACAGACCTGCACACACAGGATCTGAAACATACACTCAGACAACCGCAGACACAAACTGCACTCACACCACAGATCATTCACCCAGATACGCTCCGCATCAGTCTGCAAAGTAACTTCAACCTCTCAGGAGGCTACATCAAACATCAGTTTGAGTGCAAACGTTCTCTAAATTCCCTGTAACACTTGCATCTCCATCCTGCCCCCCCCCCCAGACCCTCCCTCTCCCCCCCCTTGTCATCCGACCCTGTTTCAGCTGTTCACCGATCCTTGTATCCCTCTGTCATACCCTCCCTGCCCAGCAACAATGTGCGAATTAGGGGTGCAACCTTCCTGGGCTCACCTGTTGCCCGCCCTGAATTTTCTGGATTTTTCCACTCCAGTTTTTCCTCCCCACTTTCCCCCACCCTCTATATTAATCTGAAGAAGGGTCTCGAACCCCAAAACGTCACCTCATTCCTCTCTCCAGAGACGCTGCCTTCCCCCGCTGAGTTACTCCAGGCATTTTGTCTCTCCCATCCCCCCTCCCCCTCTCCATCTCTCTACTCTCTCTTATCTGTCTTTCTATCTCTCTCTTTCTCTCTCTCATCTCTCGTCAGGTCTCTCCTCTGTATCAGTCTCTGTCTCTCTCTCTCTCTCTGTCCTCTCTGTCACTGTCTGTCTGTCTTCTCTCTCGGTCCTCTGACTCTCTCTCTCTGTATCTGTCTGTCTCTGTCTCTCGTCCTCACATCCTCTCGCTCCTCTCTCATCCCTCTTCATCCCTCTCCCTCTCTCTCCCTCTCTCTCCCTCACTCTCCCTCTCTCTCCCTCTCTCTCCCTCTCTCTCCCTCTCTCTCCCCTCTCTCCCTCTCTCTCCCTCATCTCTGCCCTCTGTCTCCCTCTGTCTCCTCTGTCTCCCTCTGTCCATCCCTCTGTCTCCCTCTGTCCCCTCGTGTCTCCTCTGTCTCCCTCTCGTCTGTCTCCCTCTCTGTCTCCCTCTCTGTCTCCACTTTCTGTCTCTCTCTTCCGTCTCTCTCCTCTGTCTGTCTGTTCTCTCTGTCTGTCTCTCTCTGTCTCTCTCTCTCCGTCTCTCTCTCCGTCTCTGTCTCTCTCTCTCATCGTCTCCTCTGTCTCTCTCTATCTGTCTCTCTCTCTCTGTCTCTCTCTATCTGTCTCTCTTTATCTGACCTCTGTCTCTCTGTCTCTCTCTCTGTCCTCTCTCATCTCTGTCTCTTTCTCTCTCTGTCTCTCTCTCCTCTGTCTCTCTCTCTCTGTCTCTCCGTCCCATACTTGAGGCAGAATGAGGCCATTCCACCCATCTGTCTACTCCGCCATTCAAATCATGGCTAATCAATCTCTACCCCTAACCCCATAACACCTCTTCTCCCCATAACCCCTGACAACCCGCACTAACCAAGACTGCGTGCTGTGCGTGTGTGTGTAGTGTGTGCGTGTGTGGGTGTGTGTTGTGTAGCGTGTGTGTGCGTGTGTAATGTGCGTGTGCATGCTGAATGCGGTCAAAGGCTGGTTAACTTTTGAACGGGGGTGTGTGTGGAGGGGTGGGGGGAGTTGCTGGCTACTGTATCAGACCCCAGGCTCGGGGAGAGAGAGAGAGAGAGAGAGAGAGAGTCGATTGGGATGATTTCATGTGACTGAAATATCTTCGAGGAGGTCTATCTAGCGCTGAGAATCCAGCTGTGGATGAACGCAGACGTGTGCGGCTCCTGGTGAATCTGTGGTGTTTTGGAAGATTTTCCTCGCTATGAATAAGTGTGTTGTGTGTAACTATCAGGGGTTCCGGAGGCAGTTCTGTGAGTCTCTGGTCGCCGGAATATACGTTTTTGGGCCTGTTTTGGCAACTGCAGTCGCCCCAGTGGCAGCCTTGTGTTAATGTGCAGGGTGTCTCTTGCACCCGCAAGAAATCTCTTTCTGGGCGTTGCGGACGCAGCCCAGACCATCGCACAAACCAGCCTCCCGTCCGTCGAGGGTGCACAGAATGCTGGAGAAACATAGAAACATAGAAACATAGAAATTAGGTGCAGGATTAAGGCCATTCAATATTATCATGGCTGATCATCCAACTCAGTATCCCGTACCTGCCTTCGCTCCATACCCTCTGATCCCCTTAGCCACAAGGGCCACATCCAACTCACTCTTAAATATAGCCAAAGAACTGGCCTCAACTACCCTCCTGTGCAGAGAGTTCCAGAGACTCACCACTCTCTTGTGTAAAAAAGTCATTCTCATACTCGGTCTTAAAGGATTTCCCCCTTATCCTTAAGCTGTGACCCCTTGTCCTGATTTCCTTCCCCAACATCGGGAACAACTCCTGCATCTAGCCTGTCCAAGCCCCTTTAAGAATTTTGTAAGTTTTCTATAAGATCCCCTCCTCAATCTCCTAAATTTCCAGAGAGTATAAACCGATCTATCCAGTCTTTCTTCATAAGACAGTCCGACATCCCAGGAATCAGTCCTGGTGAACCTTCTCTGCACTTTCCTCTATGGCAATAATGTCCTTCCTCAGATTTGGAGACCTAAACTGTACGCAATACTCCAGGTATGGTCTCACCCAAGACCCTGCACCAACTGAAGTAGAAACCTCCCTGCTCCTGTACTCAAATCCTTTTGCTATGAAAGCTAACATACCATTCGCTTTTTTCACTGCCTGCTGCACCTGCATGCCTACTTTCAATGACTGGTGTACCATGACACCCAGGTCTCGCTGCATCTCCCCTTTTCCTAATCGGCCACCATTTAAATAATAGTCTGCTTTCCTGTTTTTGCCACCAAAGTGGATAACCTCACATTTATTCAGCGGGTGCAGCAGCATCTATGGAGCGAGGGAGGCCGGCAACGTTTCGGGCCGAAACCCTTCTTCAGACGGATGGGGGGTGGGGGGAGGCGGGGGGGAAGAAAGGAAAAAGGAGGAGGAGGAGGAGCCCGAGGGCTGGGGGGGGAAGTGGGAAGGGGCGGAGACAGCAAGGGTTAACAGAACTGAGAGAATTCCATGTTCAAGCCCAGAGGATGCAGACTCCCCAAGCGGAATATGAGGTGCTGTTCCTCCAGCTTGCGGTGTTGCTCACTCTGGCCGTGGAGGAGGCCCAGGACCGAGAGGTCGGATGTGGAATGGGAGGGGGAGTTGAAGTGCTGAGCCACCGGGAGGTCGGGTTGGTTTTTGCGGACCAAGCGGAGGTGTTCGGCGAAACGATCGCCAAGCCTCCGCTTGGTCTCACCGATATAGATCATCTGGCATCTGGAGCAGCGGATGCAGTAGATGAGGTTGGAGGAGGTGCAGGTGAACCTCTGTTGCACCTGGAACCCGGACCTCCCTTCCGTTGACTCCATCTACACCTCACGCTGCCTCGGCAGGGCCAGCAGCACCATCAATGACCAGTCACTCCCTGACCTCCCCTCTTCCCCCCTCTCCCGTCGGGCAAAGGGTACAGAAGTGTGAAGTCTTTTAGCACCGAGAGGAGAAAAACAGTTTTCACACAGAGAGTGGTGAATCTGTGGAATTCTCTGCCGCAGAAGGTAGTTGAGGCCAGTTCGTTGGCCATATTTAAGAGGGAGTTGGATGTGGCCCTTGTGGCTGAAGGGATCAGGGGGTATGGAGAGAAGGCAGGTACAGGATACTGAGTTGGATGATCAGCCATGATCATATTGAATGGTGGTGAAGGGCCGAATGGCCTGCTCCTGCACCTATTATCTATGTTTCTATGTTTCTAAGTGTGAAAACACACACCTCCAGATTCGGGGAGAGTTTCTCCCCAGCTGTTATCAGGCAACTGAACCATCCTACCACAACCAGAGAGCAGTCCTGAACTACTGTCTACCTCGTTGGTGACCCTCGGACTATCCTTGACCGGACTTTGCTGGCTTTCCCTTGCATAAACGTTATTCCCTTATCATGTATCTACACTGTAAACGGCTCGATTGTAATCGTGTGTTGTCTTTCCACTGGCTGGTTAGGACGCAACAAAGGCTTTTCACAACCTCGATGCACGTGACGATGCACTCAGCTCCGCTCACAAGCACACTTGTGCACACGAGCCCTCTTGTGACACTGCCTCTCAGAGTCATGCAGCGCGACAACACGCCCTTCGGCCCAACTTGCCCACGTCGACCAACGTGCGCCATCTGCGTTAAGATGGACGCAAAGTGGCGCAGTACCTCGGCAGGTCAGGCAGCATCTCCGGTGGCAGTCTTGCTGTTCAACCGGCTGAGTTACTCCAGGACTTTGCGTCTCTCTCTGGTATACACCAGCATCTGCAGTTCCTTCGACACCCCGTCTACACTAGTGCCACCTACCTGCATTTGGCCCATATCCCTCTAAACCCAACCGATCCGTGTACCTGTCTAAATGCTGCTGAAACGTTGCGATTGTATCTGCCTCAACTGCCTCTTCTGGCAGCTTGTTCCATACACCCACCACCTCTTGTGTAAAAAAAAGTGAGCTATTGAATCTGTGCCCCTGCACTTTAAACCTCTGTCCTCTGGTTCCTGATTCCCCAACTCTGTGCGTTTACCGGATATATTTCCCTCATGGTTTGGGGAACTCTCTCTAAGATCACCCCTCATCCCGCTGCGCTCCAGGGAATGAATAGAGACCCAGCCTGCTCAACCTCTCCCTGTTGCTCACACCCTCTAGTCCTGGCCACGTCCTCGTAGATCTTCTCTGCCCCTTTCCAGCTTGACAACATCTTTCCTACAACACAGTGACCAAAACTGAGCACAACGCTCCAAATGTGGCCTCACCACCGTCTTGTGTAACCGCCATTTGATCTACGGATCTCCGTGTAAGTGTGTAAAGGGTGTCCCTTGCACAAGGGCCCCTTGCACAAGCATTAGTCAAGCAGATGATCAGCTATGATCATATTGAATGGCGGTGCAGGCTCGAAGGAACTATGTTTCTATGACAGTCCCCACGACCCGAGTAGTTGTCAAATACGGGACCAGGGATGCCCCGGCTAATACGGGACAGTCGGCAACCCCAGCTAAGTCACAGTGCAATACCTTTTTTGCATGCAGTTCAGCAAAAGTATTACTTGCACAAGTCCCCTTTGTTCTCACATAAGTTTTAGTTTCCGATACGATAGGATAGAACTTTATTCATCCCTGGAGGGAGATTGGTCTGCCAACAGTCATATAACAACAAAGACATGAAACGTGACATTAAAGTGACGAGTGGAAAGGCTTGGGGGATGTGCAAAGATTGAGGGGGGGGGGGGGGGGGGGAGAGTCAGTCTCAGTCTACCCCACGACAGAAGGGGAGGGGTTGTACAGTTTGATAGCCACAGGGCAGAAGGATCTCCTGTGGCGTTCTGTGCTGCATCTTGCTGGGACCAGTCTGGTGCTGAAGGTGCTCCTCAGGTTGACCAGCGTGTCACGGAGGGGGTGAGCTGTTATTGTCCAGGGTGCTGCGCCGTTTGAGGAGCATCCTCCCCTCCGAGACCAACCTCCCGTGAATCCAACCCCGCCCCCAGGAATGGGTTGATAGTTTAGTTTAGTGGGTCCAGTGTGGACACAAGCCCTTTGGCCCACCGAGTGCACGCCGTACGCCAGCACTATCCCACACACACTGGGGCTTCATTTACAGAGGGCCAATTAACCTGCAAGCCCGCACGCCTTTGGGATGTGGGAGGGAACCGGAGCACCCGGAGAAAACCCACGCGGGTCACGGGGAGAACGTGCAAACTCCGCACAGACAGCGCCCGTGGTCAGGATGGAACCCGGGTGTGTGACGCTGTGAGGCAGCGACTGCCGCTGCCGCCCTCTGTGTGCCTCAACCTTAACCCTCTTGCACTAACACTGCCTCGCACAAGTGTCCTCTTGCTCGTTGCACTGTACAGTGTGCACGGGATTGCACTGGCATCAGGGAATTGCACTGTACAGTGTGCACTGGGATCAGGGGGATCGCACCATGCAGTGTTCACTGGGATCTGTACAGTGTGCACTGGATATGTTGGGACCATCTGTACAGTGCACTGGGTCAGGGGGTCACCTGCCCAGTGAACACTCAGTCATAGGATCATCTGTGCAGTGACGAAAAATGCTGTAGTCACTTTAGTTCTAAGTTATCCCAACTTTCTAAACCACTCAAACTCACTGTGATGCCTCACAGCCCCAGTAGACAAGGGTTCGATCCTCTCCGCTATCTAGCTCTCTCTTGAAAGCATCCAGAGAACCGGCCTCCACCGCCCTCTGAGGCAGAGAATTCCACAGACTCACAACTCTCCGTGAGAAAAAATGTTTCCTCGTCTCCGTTCTAAATGGCTTACCCCTTATTCTTAAACTGTGACCCCTGGTTGTGGACTCCCCCAACATCGGGAACATGTTTCCTGCCTCTTGCGTGTCCAAACCCTTAACAATCTTAAGGATAAGGGGGAAATCTTTTAGGACCGAGATGAGAAAAACATTTTTCACACAGAGAGTAGTGAATCTGTGGAATTCTCTGCCACAGAAGGTAGTTGAGGCCAGTTCATTGGTTATATTTAAGAGGGAGTTAGATGCGGCCCTGGTGGCTAAAGGGATCAGGGGATATGGAGAGAAGGCAGGTACAGGATACTGAGTTGGATGATCAGCCATGATCACATTGAATGGCGGTGCTGGCTCGAAGGGCCGAATGGCCTACTCCTGCACCTATTTTCTATGTTTCTATGTCTATGTTTCAATGAGATCCCCTCTCATCCTTCTAAACTCCAGAGTGTACAAGCCCAGCCGCGCCATTCTCTCAGCATATGACAGTCCCGCCATCCCGGGAATTAACCTTGTAAACCTACGCTGCACTCCCTCAATAGCGAGAATGTCCTTCCTCAAATTAGGGGACCAAAACTGCGCACGATACTCCAGGTGTGGTCTCACCAGGGCGCACTGGAGCTCTCTGGGACCAATGTTTGGTGTGCACTGGATTAGTTTTGGCACACTGGCCTTCATCAGCCAGGGTGTCCAGTGCAGAAGTTGAGACGTTGTGTTGCAGTTGCACCAGCCGTTAGCAGGGCTGCATTGAGCTCAGTTTTGGCCACCAAGTTGTCGGAAAATGTTGTCAAGCTGGAAAGTGTGCAGAGAAGATTCGCAGGGATGTTGCCAGGGCTCGAGTGGCCTGAGCTACAGGGAGAGGTTGAGCAAGCCAGGGCTATGTTCCTTGTAGCGCAGGGGTGATCTTATAGAGGTGTACAAGCCCATCGGGTCCATCTCCACCTCACGCTGCCCCGGCAAGGCCAGCAGCACCATCAAGGACCAGTCCCACCCCGGCCGCTCCCTCTTCTCCCCTCTCCCGAGGTACAGAAGTGTGAAAACACACGCACGCCTCCAGACTCGGGGACAGTTTCTCCCCAGCTGTCATCAGGCAACTGAACCGTCCTCTCACCAGCGAGACTAGAGAGGGGAGCAGAGGGAGAGGCCGGGGCCAGACTGGTCCTTGATGATGCTGCTGGCCTTGCCGAGGCAGCGTGAGGTGTAGATGGAGTCAGTGGGAGTGCGATGGGCACCTAATGCTGGAGTGAGTAAGTGTGGCACGGTGGCGTTAGTAGACCTGGGTTCGATCCTGACCACGGGTGCTGTCTGTGCGGAGTTTGCGCGTTGTCCTCGTGGGTTTTCTCCGGGTGCCTCGGTCCCCCCCCCCCCACACTCCAAAGACGGTGCAGGTTTGTAGGTTAATTGCCTTTGGTATAATTGTAAATTGTCCCTAGTGTGTGTGTGTAGGGTAGTATTAGTGGGCAGAGATTGGTGGAGGGCCGGAGGGCCTGTTTCCGCGCTCTATCTCCAAATTAAATAAAACTCGGCGGGCCAGGCTGCATCACTGGAGAAAGGGACATTTCAGGTGACATTTCAACTTCTTGATTAGTACGGGTGGTGGAGGATATGGGGAGAAGGCAGGAGAATGGGGTTAGGAGGGATTTAATGGCAGCGTAGACTCGATGGTCCGAAAGGCATAATTCTACTCTTTTTCCTTCTGACCTCATGAGCCTTCTTCAGACTGAGGCTGAGGGAGGGGGAAACTAGCGGTATATCTGGGTTAAGACGTGGATGTCGAGACGGAGAGTAGGAGGAATCGCAGAGGGGGGGCAACGAGAGAGGATGTCGCAGAGCCCCCGTCGGAGAGCGGAGGAGAACTCCTTGAGGAGATTTTGCAGTGGAGCAGACTAAATGTGCAGGAAGGAACTGCAGATGCAGGTTTACTCCGAAGACAGACACCAAACGCTGGAGTAACTCAGCGGGGCAGGCGACATCTCTGGAGAGAAGGAGCGGGTGGCGTTTCGGGTCGAGACTTCCGCCTGAGACACAGGCGAGAGCGAAACTGGAGTCTGGACCCGAAACGTCACCCGTTCCTTCTCTCCAGAGATGCTACCCGTCCCGCTGAGTTACTCCAGCATTTTGTGTCTATCTTCAGTTTAAACCAGCATCTGCACTTCCTTCCGACACTCAGTGGAAGAGAGGTTGGTTTTAGTTTTTTTTTTAAGAGTTAGACAATAGACAACCGGTGCAGGAGTAGGCCATTCGGCCCTTCGAGCCACCACATTCAATGTGATCATGGCTGATCATCCCCCGTTCCTGCCTTCTCCCCATATCCCCGGACTCCGCTATTTTTTTACGAGCCCTATCTAGCTCTCTCTTGAAAGCATCCCGAGAACCTGCCTCCATCTCCCTCTGAGGCAGAGAATTCCACACTCACCACTCTCTGTGAGAAAAAGTGTTTCCTCGTCTCCGTTCTAAATGGCTGACTCCCTATCCTTAAACTGTGCGTGTTCTGGTTCTGGGTACAGCCCTTCGGCCCACGGAGTCCGCGCCGACCAGCGATCCCAGCACGCTGACGCTACCCTATACACGCTGGGGTCAATGTTTACATTTATACCGAGCCAATCGACCTACAGACCTGTACGTCTTTGGAGCGTGGGGGGGAAAGTGAAGATTTGAGGGGAGATCCCCCGCAGGTCACGGGGAGAACGTGCAAACTCCGTACAGACGGCACCCGTGGTCGGGATGGAACCCGGGTGTCCGGCGCTGTGAGGCGGCAACTCTGCCGCTGCGCCCCACGGTGCTGGTTTGCACGATGGGGGCCTGGTTGGTCTGGTCTGGTCTGGTCTGCGCCCACAGTTCCCTGCGGGGGATGGGGATGGGGAGGGAGGGGGGGGGGGGGGGAGTGGGAATGCTTTGCCATTCGTTGGGAAAGGCTGGAGAGGCAGCGAAGACCCGAAGCTCAGTAATTACACCTGCCGTGTCTGTTTAATAAATGGGACTCCATTAAAGTAGAGATTTTCGATACATTTGATCTTTTATTTATCCAGTAAGTGGGCTGAGAGCACACTTTATAACTCTCATTAAAATGACCGATGTCTTCATAAGATGTTATGGTCTTTCTTTATTTCCCCTCTGCACCTATTAATATTTCTGGGTGTGCGGCCTGGAAATGTCTTAAAGCGGGTGCGTTTATACCCCCTTTTTGCTGTTTGGGTGCAAGGTGCAGGGTCCTCGCCTCAAGGCCAAAGGGAACGGTCTCTAATGACTATTTTACGGGTGGATTTTTATCCAATGCCCTTGTCTCGGTCTTATAAAAAGGACAAATAACCTTCCACTCCAGGGAATCTAGTGCCTTAACATTCCTCCTGCCTGCCGCTGCGCTGCTCACTGCCGTCTGAAGCCGTTTGCACTGTCTGTGCAGTGACAGAGTCACTGGCTCGCAGTGCCAGAGACCCCGGTTCGATCCTGACCTTGGGTGCAGTCCGTCCGTCCGTCCGTGTGTGTGTGTGCGTGTGTGTGCACATTCTCCCCGTGACCCGCCTGGGTTTTCTCCGGCTGCCCCGGTTTCCTCCCACGCTCCAAAGGCGTGAAACAAACTGCTGGGAGTAACTCAGCGGGTCAGGCAGCATCTGTGGAATTCTCTGCCACAATTGACTGGACGTTTTCAAGAGAGAGCTAGGTTTAGCTCTTGGGGCTAAAGGAATCAAGGGATATGGGGAGAAACCGGGAACGGGGCACTGATTTTAGACCATCAGCCATGATCATATTGAATGGTGCTGCTGGCTCGAAGGGCCGAATGGCCTCACCCTGCACCTATTTTTCTAAGTTTCTATCTCTGGAGAAAAAGGATGGGTGACGTTTCGGGTCGAGAACCTTCTTTGCAGTCCATGTTCAGACCAGTTGGGTCAAACACTCTGGTCTCCCTTCAGTTCCAGTATATCCTTGCATTAGTAGAGAGACCAGAGACCAGATTTGTGCATGGTATTACAATGTGGCCCCACCTGCCCCCTAAAGGGATAGACAGCTCAGGAAGGTGCTAGTCTAACAGCGAGTCGATCTCATGTTTCCGATTCAGTTCAGTTTACTGTCACGTGTACCGGGGTACAGTGAAAAGCTTTTAACCATATAACCATATAACAATTACAGCACGGAAACAGGCCCTCTCGGCCCTTCCAGTCCGTGCCGACCATTTGTTTTCCCCTAGTCCCATCTACCTGCACTCAGACCATACCCCTCCATTCCCTTCACGTCCATATACCTATCCACTTTACTTTTAAATGTTAAAATCGATCCTGCCTCCACCACTTCTGCTGGAAGCTCATTCCACACAGCCACCACCCTCTGAGTAAAGAAGTTCCCCCTCACCTTACCCCTAAACTTCTGTCCCTTAATTCTCATGTCATGCCCTCTTGTTTTGAATCTTCCCTACCCTCAATGGGAAAAAACCTTATCCACGTCAACTCTGTCTATCCCTTTCATCATTTTAAAGACCCAATCAAGTCCCCCCTTAACCTTCTGCGCTCCAAAGAATAAAGACCTAACTTGTTCAACCTTTCTCTGTAACATAGTTGCTGGAAACCCAGGCAACATTCTAGTAAATCTCCTCTGTACTCTCTCTATTTTGTTGACATCCTTCCTATAATTAGGCGATCAAAATTGTACACCATACTCCAGAATTGGTCTTACCAATGCCTTGTACAATTTTAACATTACTTCCCTGCTCCTATATTCAATGCTCTGATTTATAAAGGCCAGCACACCAAAGGCTTTCTTTACCACCCTATCTACATGCGATTCCACCTTCAGGGAACTATGCACAGTTATTCCTAGATCCCTCTGTTCCACAGCATTCCTCAATTCCCTACCATTTACCATGTACGTCCTATTTTGATTTGTCCTGCCAAGATGTAGCACTTCACACTTAGCAGCATTAAACTCCATCTGCCATCTTTCAGCCCACTTTTCCAAATGGCCCAAATCTCTCTGTAGACTTTGAAAATCTACTTCATTATCCTTTTGTTGCGTGCTCACCAGTCAGCAGAAAGACAATACACGATTACAATCGAGCCATCCACAGTTTACAGATATATGATAAGGGAATATGGTTTAGTGCAAGGTAAAGCCAGCAAAGTCCGATCAAGGATAGTCCGAGGGTCACAGATAGAAGGTAGACAAAAATGCTGGAGAAACTCAACGGGTGCAGCAGCATCTATGGAGCGAAGGGAATAGGTGACGTTTCGGGCCAAAACCCTTCTTCAGATAGTAGTTCAGCACTGTTCTCTGGTTGTGGTAGAATGATTCAGTTGCCTGATCAGTTGCCTCAGCTGGGAAGAAACGGTCCCTGAATGTGGAGGTGTGCGTTGTCGCACTTCTGAACCGTGCGCCTGATGGGAGAGGGGAGAAGGGGGAGTGGCCGGGGTGCGACGGGTCCGTGACCTTGCCGCTGGCCTTGCCGGGGCAGCGTGAGGTGTAGATGGAGTAGGTAGAAGGGAGGTTGGTTTGCGTGATGGTCTGGGCTGCGTCCCCAATTCGTTGCAATTTATTGCGGTCTTGGATGGAGCTGCTTAAACGTTTTGCGGCATAATTTTGTGATCGTTTCTCCTGGGCAAGAGGATCTGATTTGGGAAGAAGGAGGGGGAATGATTATTAGCACATCCCGCAAAGGGCAGGGCAGGGCAGGCTTCGTTAGTTTAATTTATATTCATGTTTCCCGAGGTACAGCAAAGAGCTTTATTGTTGCGTACTGACCCGATAGTGGAAAGACAACACATGATTACAATCGAGCAAACCGCACCGTACAGATGCGTGAGTTGTGCTCTGTGCTGTATCTCTAAACATGGGTCTGTAGGTTTGAGGTGTGTTTTTTTTATGCCCCTGTCCCACTTAGGAAACCTGAACGGAAACCTCTGGAGACTTTGCGCCCCACCCAAGGTTTCCGTGCGGTTTCCCCGGAGGTTTTTGTCAGTCTCCCTAATGGTCGAAAGTGGTTTCCGTTTTAAAAACGGTTAATTTTTTAGTCGAAGCCGGTTGCGATGCTAGTTGAAGGTGGTTGCCGGAGGACAGAAACCTCCGGGAACCGCACGGAAACCTTGGGTGG
Source organism: Okamejei kenojei (assembly GCA_035221665.1). NCBI lineage: Eukaryota > Metazoa > Chordata > Chondrichthyes > Rajiformes > Rajidae > Okamejei > Okamejei kenojei. Next base: position 25,536,584 of record CM069160.1, on the reverse strand, counting down.
GGGGCGCAAAGTCTCCAGAGGTTTCCGTTCAGGTTTCCTAAGTGGGACAGGGGCATTATGTAGGCACATCACCACTTGGGACCCGCTCTCCCCCCTGACATGTTCCTGACTTTAAACATCGAACATAGGACTGGTACAACGCAGGAGCAGGCCGTTCGGCCCACGATATCAGTGCTGAGCCTGATGCCAGCCTAAACGTATCTCTGCCTGTACATGTTCCATATCCCTCCATATCCGTGTGCCCATCTAAAAGCTTCAAACGCCACTGTTGTGTCTGCCTCTTCCACCACCCCTGGCCGCGCCTTCCAGGCATCCACACCCTCTGCCTTTAAAAAAGCTTACCCCGCATTTCTCATTAAACTTTACCCCTTTCACCTTAAAGCTACGCCCTCTAATCATTGACATTTCCACTTTGGGGAGAAAGGTTCTCACTGTCTATTCTATCGTGACAAGAGTTAAACTAAACTACACTACACTATATTCAATATTTATTCCGTGTCATTTGAACCTCAGTTTCCACAGCCATAGAAACAAAAACAATTCCTACAAAACATACAAACAATTCAATTGACACAAACATCCATCACAGTGAACCTCCTCCGCACTGTGGTGGAAGGCAAAGTCTTTTCTCCCCCCTGCACCATTTCTCTCCCGATGTTGATGCCCCAGGCGGGCGATGCTCAGTCCCACGGCCATTTAAGGCGGCACCGGGCGATGTACGGCCCCGCTCCAGGCCCAAACGTCACAAGGTTGGAGCCCCCGGCGGGCGCTGGAATGTCCCGCGGCCGTTAAAGCCGCGCCGGGCGATGTACGGCCCCGCTCCGGGTCGTTCCAACCCCGCTACACGGGCTGGAGAAGTTGCGTTGCGGGAGCTCCGAAAAGCGGTCTCCCACCCGGTCCTAAAAGACTTCCCCCTTATCCTTAAACTGTGACCCCTTGTCCTGGACTTCCCCAACATCGGGAACAATCTTCCTGCATCTAGCCCATCCAACCCCTTAAGAATTTTGTACGTTTCTGTAAGATCCTCCCTAAATCTTCTAAATTCTAGCGAGTACAAGCCGAGTCTATCCAGTCTTTCTTCATATGAAAAGTCCTGCCATCCCAGGAATCAGTCTGGTGAACCTTCTCTGTACTCCCTCTATGGCAAGAATGTCTTTCCTCAGATTAGGAGACCAAAACTGTACGCAATTCGTATCATATTGTAATTCCTCCTGCTCTCCCACTGTCCGACCGTGGTTTAACTCAGACTCGCTGCGGAGAGAGGATGTTGCAGAATGCTCGTCAGTGAGAGGAGGAGAACATCTTCAAAGTTGACACACATTGAGGAGATTTTCCAGTGGAGCAGACAAAGTGTGTAAGGAAGGAACTGCAGACGCTGGTTTACACTGAAGATAGACACAAAATGCTGGAGCAACTCTGGATAGCCTGTCCCGCTGAGTTCCTCCAGCTTTTTTTCCTGACCCGAACCGTCACCCATCCATGTTCTCCAGAGATGCTGCCTGACCCGCTGGTTTTCACTGAAACATAGAAACAGAAATTAGGTGCAGGAGCAGGCCATTCGGCCCTTCGAGCCTGCACCGCCATTCAATATGATCATGGCTGATCATCCAACTCAGTATCCTGTACCTGCCTTCTCACCATACCCCCTGATCCCTTCAGCCACAAGGGCCACATCCAACTCACTCTTAAATATGGCCAACGAACTGGCCTCAACTACCTTCTGTGGCAGAGAATTCCACAGATTCACCACTCTCTGTGTGAAAAACGATTTTCTCATCTCGGTCCTAAAATACTTCCCCCTTATCCTTAAACTGTGACCCCTTGTCCTGGACTTCCCCAACATCGGGAACAATCTTCTAGCCTTCAACATCTAGCCTGTCCAACCCCTTAAAGAATTTTGTAAGTCTCTATGAGATCACCCCTCAATCTTCTAAATTCCAGCGAGTACAAGCCGAGTCTATCCAGTCTTTCTTCATATGGAAGTCCTGACATCCCAGGAATCAGTCTGGTGAACCTTCTCTGTACTCCCTCTATGGCAAGAATGTCTTTCCTCAGATTAGGAGACCAAAACTGTACGCAATACTCCAGGTGTGGCCTCACCAAGACCCTGTACAACTGCAGTAGAACCTCCCTGCTCTTGTACTCAAATCCTTTTGCTATGAATGCCAACATACCATTCGCTTTCTTCACAGCCTGCTGCACCTGCATGCCTACTTTCAATGACTGGTGTACCATGACACCCAGGTCTCGCTGCATCCCCCCTTTTCCTAATCGGTCACCATTCAAATAATAGTCTACCTTCCTGTTTTTGCCACCAAAGTGGATAACCTCACATTTATCCACATTATACTGCATCTGCCATGCATTTGCCCACCATCATTTGCAGATGGACACAAAACGCTGGAGTAATCCGGGCAGCACCTCTGTCCATGAAACTATATATGCCTCTCATCATCTATATACTTCTATCTGGTCAACCTCCCGCATTCCAGAGAAAACAATCCAGGTCTGTCGAAGCTCTGCCTGTAACTAACCCCTTCTCATCCAGGCAGCATTGTTGAAACTCTCGCCTGCAACTTCTGCCTCGCCTCCACGTCTTTCAATTGAATTAAAATCTGCAGCTGCTCAGCCTAGATCGAAGAAAGAAATGAACTGCAGGTGCTGGTTTGCCAAGGAAAGTCACAAAGTGCTGGAGTATCTCGGCAGATCAAGCATTATGTTTGGGGAGCAGGAATGCGTGCCGTTTCGGGTCGAGACCTGTCAGGTTTTGGTATGGGAGTTTGAAGAAGGGTTCCGACACGAAACGTCACCTGTCCATGTTCCCCAGGGATGCTGCCTGACCTACTGAGTTTAGTTCCTTGTAAGTTTTTTTAGTTTAATAAAGATACACTGCGGAAACAGGCCCTTCAGCCCAGCGAGCCTGCGCCGACCAGCGATCCCCGCATACTAACACTATCCCGCATGCATGCGCGCGCGCGCACACACGGGACAATTTTACCAATGCCAATTAACCTGAAAACCTGTACGTCTTTGGAGTGTGGGAGGAAACCAGGGCACCTGGAGAAAACCCACCTGGTCACAGGGAGAACGTACAAACTCCGTGCAGACAGTTGCAGTTACTCCAGCACTTTGTGTCCAGGATTAGGCAGCACGGTGGCGCAGTGGGAGAGTAGCTGCCTCACGGCGCCGAACACCCGGGATGGATCCTGACCTCGGGTGCTGTCTGTGCGGAGTCTGTACGTGACTCCAGCGTTTTGCGTCGGCCAGGATTGAAGCCGGGATGTTTAGTTTAGAGATATATCGTGGAAACGGGCCCTTCGGCCCAACGAGTCCGTGCCGTCCAGCGACCCCCTCACATTAACACTACCGCGCGCACGCACGCACACACACACACGCACGCACACACACGCACACACGCAAGCACGCACACACACGCACACACACACACGCACACACACGCGCACACACGCACGCATGCACACACACACACACACACACACGCACACACACGCACGCACGCACACACACACGCACACACACGCACGCACGCACGCACACACACGCATACACACACGCACACACACACGCACGCACGCACACACGCACACACGCACGCACACACGCACGCACGCACACACGCACGCACGCACGCACGCATACACACACGCACACACACGCACGCACACACAACACACACGCACGCGCACGCACACACATGCACACACACACACGCACACACACACACGCGCGCACGCGCACACACAAACACGCACGCGCACGCACGCATACACACACACGGGACAATTTACACTTACAACAAGCCAATTAACCTACAAATCTGTACGTCTGGAGTGTGGGAGGAAACAGAAAATCGCGGGAGAAAACCCACGCAGGTCACGGACTCCGATTAAACTCCGTACAGACAGCACCCGTAGTTGGGATCGAACCCGCGTCTCTGGCGCTGTGAGGCAGCAGCTCTACCACCGCGCCACATTGTGGGATCCCGGGATTGGCAGTGCCTACTGCCGCCCACCAGCGATGCCGCACTCTCCCACATGGGATCTGAGCCTTGGATCGAGTCAAACTCTCTGTTTGGTTGTAACTCTTCCCCAGGGAGTGAAGAGAAAGTAGCTGTTCCTTTCCCAAGGGATGGGACGTCTTTTTATATCCAGAAAGCCATCCCAGGGGAAATCCTGGGATGCAGTCCGCTGGGAGAGCCGGTGGTTTTATCCCAACAAACTAAATGCTGAATTGAACACTTCATTGCCACACGTGACAAGTCGCAGTGAAATTCTTTGCTTGCGTATCTTCCCAAGGCATGCAAATAGTCGGCACATAAAGGGCACTTACGAGGTTACAAATACCCCCACCCCCCCCATGCCAGTTCCCCCATTGTTCTCCCCCTTCCAACCCCCTCCCTCACGACAGCCCCCCCAGACGTCTGGACTACACCTGGAGTAAACCTGGATAGAGTGGACACAAAATGCTGGAGTAACTCAGCGGGACAGGCAGCATCTCTGGAGAGAAGGAATGGGCGACAGATTCTGGTCAAGACCCTTCTTTGGACCTTGACACGAAACGTCCCCCTTTCCTTGGGGATGTTGGGAAGTCCAGAACAAGGGGTCACAGTTTAAGGATAAAGGGGAAGTCTTTCAGGACCGAGATGAGAAAAACATTTTTCACACAGAGAGTGGTGAATCTGTGGAATTCTCTGCCACAGAAGGTAGTTGAGGCCAGTTCATTGGCTATATTTAAGAGGGAGTTAGATGTGGCATTTGTGGCTAAAGGGATCAGGGGGTATGGAGAGAAGGCAGGTACGGGATACTGAGTTGGATGATCAGCCATGATCATATTGAATGGCGGTGCAGGCTCGAAGGGCCGAATGGCCTGCTCCTGCACCTATTGTCTATGTTTCTATGTTTCCTTATCATCCAGAGTTGCTGCCTGTCCCACTGGTTACACCAGCTTTTTGTGTCTATGGTTTAAACTCGCATCTGCAGTTCCTTCCTACACACTGGGCAGAGTGGATGTGGAGAGGATGTTTCCATTGGTGGGAGGGTCCAGGACCAGGGGGCACAGTCTCGGGAGTGGAAGGGCGCCGTACCGCTCATTGCGAGGCACGGTGCTGTTGCTGCCTCACAGCGCCAGAGACCCGGGTTCGATCCCGACCTCGGGCGTTGTCTGCGTGTGACTTTGATTTGTCCTTTCCATACCTTTCACTCCTTTGTTCTGTGCGTCTTTTCATGCCTCAAGTTTCCCTCTCCCCTGACCCGACCTGAAACATCGCCCATTCCTTTGAGCGTAGTTTCGTTTAGAGATACAGCGCGGAAACAGGCCCTTCGGCCCACTGAGCAGGCCATGCCCGCACACTAACACTATCCCGCACGCACTCGGGAATATTTACACTTACACCGAGCCAATTGACCCACAAACTAGCACGTCTTTGGAATGTGGGAAGAAACCGAGGATCTCGGAGAAAGCCACGCGGGTCACGGGGAGAACGTACAAACTCCGTGCAGACAGCACCCGTAGTCGTGTTCAAACCCTGTGTTGTAACGCCCCTGGGTCATAGAAATATAGAAATTTAGGTGCAGGAGTGGTGCACCGCCATTCAATATGATTGGTGATCATCCAACTCAGTAACCTGCCTTCTTCCCCTGATCCCTTAGCCACCCACATTCACTTAAATATACAATGACTGGCCTAATGTGGCAGAGAGCGACTCACCACTCTCTGTGTGGGAAGAAAGTCTTTCTCATCTCGGTCTTATAAAGGCGAGTTTGCCCTGTCGAGACTAAATTCCATACAGTCGACATCCCAGGAATCAGTCTGGTGTCTCTGTCCCTCACAGATTTGGAGACCAAAACTGGAGGTCTCACCAAGACCCTGTACAACTGAAGTAGAACCTCCCTGCTCCTGCACTCATGCTCGTGAGTGGTCTCCGCGTCCTCGTGGCCTCAAGTGGGTCGCGGCGCAGGTCGGAACTGGCCCGAGAAACAAAATGCAAGCATGACGTGGCGTTTTATCATGTGATCATTGTCCACTCGTAGCTAGTCGTAGTTGGCCTTAGGTGTGGAAGACTGAGGTCGAGCAGGGTCGTAGAAGGTTGTAGGCATAGTCGTAGGAGGTCGTAGACATAGTCGCAGGTCTTTTACTTTGGCGAGTCAACACGCCCTTGACATTTTCTTCAACTTGTCTCGGCTCTTCTAAACTCGTGGATTAGGTTGTCCAAGTGGGACAGGCCCTTAAGGCAGTAACTCTTCCTCTGCGCCACCGTGCCAGTAAGTGCTGCCTGACCCGCTGTTATTCTAGCTGGTCGTGGGCCGAACGGCCTGTTCCTGTGCTGTACAATGTTCCACGTTGAACCTCCCCCTCTCCATGAAGCTGTCCCAAATGACCGTTAAACACTGTTCCTGCTCCTGCTCCTACCACTTCCTTGCGCTGTACCTCTCTGCCAAGACAGTGGCGCAGCGGTAGAGTTGCCGCCTTCCAACGCTCACGGCGCCAGCGGCCCGGGTTCGATCCCGACTACGGGCGCTGTCTGTACGGAGTTTGCACGTCCTCCCCGTGACCCGCGTGGGGCTTTCTCCGGGAACTTCTGTTTCCTCCTGCATTCCAAAGACCTGCAGGTTAATTGGCTTGGCATAAATGTAAACATTGTTCCTAGTGCGTGTCGGAGCGTGTTCGTGTGTGGGGATCGCTGGTCGGCGCGGCCCGAAGGGCCCGTTTCCGCGCTGAATCTCTAAACTAAACTAAGACTGAGCACGATCTCCAATAGTCGTGTCCTGCTGCACCATCCAATTTACCTGTCAACTCAAATAAGTCGTTTGGTGTTATTTTTAAATCCATTTTTGCTTTCATTAGCACTGAGATACCTGTTGTTTTTTTTGTCCGTGGTTTGACCTGGATTTCAAGAATCCTGCATCGTTGCATTTTGCTGATGTTAGAGTGGGTTATTTTTAGTCTGCGCGCGTGAGTAGGCGCGCTGGGGAAAGCAAGAGGGGGTGCGAATCCCCGAATCCCTCGTTATTCTGGCTGCGGTCTTCCCGGGGTGGAGTGGGATGGAATCCTTGAGGGATTGGAGAAGCTAGATGCAGGAAGAATGTTCCCGATAACCAGGGGTGTTGAGAACCCTTTTAAGTTTAAGACTAAGAGGTGGGGATGAGGATAAACTTTTTTCAGCCAGAGAGTGTGGAATTCTCCACCACAGAAGGCAGTGGAGGCCAATTCACTGGATGTTTTCAAGAGAGAGCTCTCAGGGCTAACGGAATCAAGGGATATGGGGAGAAAGCAGGAACGGGGTACTGATTCTGGATGATCAGCCATGATTGTATTGAATGGCGGTGCTGGTTTGTAGGGCCGAATGGCCTACTCCTGCATCTATTTTTTATTGGATACCATATTGCCACATGTGACAAGGCACAGTGAAATTCTTTGCTTTGCGTACCCAGGGTATGCAACTAGCAGCCACCTATGGCGCTGACTCCCCCTGATGCTGTTTTTAGATATGCCCCCCTCCCTCAGAGCACATTGGTTAAGACCAATTCTGAGTATGGTGTAACAATTTTTCGCCGGATGTCCAAAATAGAGAGAGTACAGAGGAGATTTACTAGAATGTTGCCTGGGTTCCAGCAAATGTTACTGAACAAGTTAGGTCCCCATTGAGGTCTAGACAGAGTTGACGTGGATTAAGCTTTTTCCATTGTGGGTAGGGAAGATTCAAACAAGAGGGCATGACATGAGATTTAAGGGACAGAAGTTTAGGGGTAACGTGAGGGGGAACTTCTTTACTCAGATGGAAAGCTCCAGCTAAAACCAGGAGATAGACACAAAAAGGTGAAGTAACTCAGCAAGACAGGCAGCCTCGCTGGAGAGAAGGAATGGGTGACGTTTCGGGTCGAGACCCTTTCTTCAGACTGGTTAGGGGTAAGGGAAACGAGAGATATAGACGGTGATGTGGAGAGATCCCACTCCCCTGACTCTCAGTCTGAAGGAGGGTCTCGACCCGAAACGTCACCCGTTCCTTCTCTCCAGAGATGCTGCCTGTCCCGCTGAGTCACTCCAGGCTGTCCCCATTATCCATTGTTCTGCCCCCTTCCTCCCCCATGACTGTCCCCCCCACCCTCTCCCTGACCAGCACCCGCCGGTCGTGCCGCTAGGCTTCACCACCACCGAGTACAGAGGACGGTCCCTAAGCTAAACCTCCCCTTCCCACCCTGCCCCTGGAACCAGGGTGGTGGTCCGTGGATGGGGAGGGGGGTGGAAGGGACCTTGCAAGAAACATTCCCATCAGACAGTGAAGTGCATCGGACAGTAAAGCTCTGCCCTTTAGTATTTGCCATTCCATCCTGGGAAAATCGTTCTGTCTCTATTCTAGGTTCAAGTTCAAGTGAGTTTATTGTCGTGTGTCCCTGATAGACAATGACATTCTCCAGCACAACAGAACATAGTAGGCATTGACTACAGAACAGATCAGTGTGTCCATATACCAGTCTGAAGAAGGGTCTCGACCCGAAACGTCGCCTATCTCCTTCGCTCCTTAGATGCTGCTGCACCCGCTGAGTTTCTCCAGCTTTTTGTGTACCTACCATTATATAAATATATGCACACATGAATAAATAAACTGATAAAGTGCAAATAACAGATAAAGGGTTATTAATGTTCAGAGTTTAATAGCCTGATGGCTGTGGGGAAGTAGCTATTCCTGAACCTGGTCGTTGCGGTCCTCAGGCTCCTGTACCTTCTACCTGAAGGTAGCAGGGAGATGAGTGTGTGGCCAGGGTGGTGTGGGTCCTTGATGCTGCTGCCAGCCTTTTTGAGGCAAAGCTCACAGGAGCCACTTTACCATTCTATCGCCGTTGAACAGATACAGCGCGGAAACAGGCCCTTCAGCTCGCCGTCAGATCACACCAGTTCTATCTTATCCCACTTTCCCATCCACTCCCCTACACACGAGGGCCAATTTACAGAGGGCCGATTAACCTAAAAAAACCGCATGTCTTTTTGAATTGAGTTTAGTTAATCCAAGTCAAGAGTGAAGAGAGTTTTATTGTCATGTGTCCCAGATAGGGCAATGACATTCTTGCTTTCTGCAGCACAACAGAATATAGTAAAGCATAAATACTGTACGGTTCAGTGTGTCTATATAGCATAGACCATATATATATACACATAAATAAACAGATAAAGTGCAACAGGCTGTTACAGTTCAGAGTTTGTTTGATGGCGAGTTTAATAGCCTGATGGCTGTGGGGAAGAAGCTGTTCATGAATTACCGTGTGTACTGAGGTACAGTGAAAAGCTTTTATCGGGTGCTAACCAGTCAACGGAAAGACAATACATGATTACAATCGGGCAATTTGCAGTGTGCAGCGATCCCTGTGCTGTACGTCCAAACATGGTTTTGTGGGTTTGGGATGTGTTAGCCTAATTGAGGCGGGCACTTCACAAGGTGGGGCCCGCTCTCTCCCTGACATGGCGTGGAATGGATTAAAAGACACAGCGTGGAAGCAGTCACCCGTTCACACTCGTTCTGCTTTCCCATCCACTCCCTGCGCACTGGGGTCTATTTACCGAAGCCAATTGACCTACAAAGTGAACCCACAGCGGGAAGAGCTGCTGCCTTACAACACCAGAGACCTGGGTTTGATCCTGACTACGAGTGCTGTGATTTAGAGGAGAACATACAGGGCAAGATTAGCAAGTTTGCTGATGATACAAAAGTGGGTGGTTTTGCAGATAGTGAAGAGGGTTGTGAAGAATTGCAGCAGGATCTGGATGCAGCAGGATCTGGATCGATTGGACAAAGTGGGCTGAGGATTGGTTGGTGGCATTTAATGCAGAAACATGTCAGGTGTTGTATTTCGGCAAGTCCAACATGGGCAGGACCTGCATAGTGAATGGTAGGGCTAAGGGGAGGTGTTATAGAGCAGAGGGATCGAGGCGTGTGTGAGATACGCTTTGTGCTCACAATCACTGCTCAAAGACTAAATCTTGGAAGCAAGAGTTTCTTTATTCCTCATGAATCTGCAGACCCGGGTGCCTCTCCAAGTCGAGACACACCGAAGGCAAAGAAGTCATCCCCCTTTATACACAGAATTTTACATTCAACCTCCCCTCCGGACCCTTCTCCAATCAGGGTCTGAGGTGCACAATCTGTAGGTACATCCCCCCGTACATCCTCCTGTACCTCCCATATCATACATCGCATGTTCAAACATGTTCATGGTAATGAGCAGTTTCTTGACCAGGGGTGTGTTGTAATATTCATTTATTCTATTAAGCATGCTCAGTTGCTCATGACCTACCCTAGTTTTACTCACCTCCTAGTGAACCCTCTCAGTTCTCCTATATCAGCACTAAAGCTAAGCTATAGTGACAAGGGTCCCATCTATCACTCCATTCCACTGATAGGGATCTCTCTACATCACTCCCTTCTACCGCTATACAATGCTATTACTTCTTACTCAAGGACTCAAGGATGGGTCTGGTAACCTTTAGACACAGCTGTGTCAGAACCCTCTCTCCGGCCCCTCTCAGTTCGAATTCTCTTTAAAACTCCTTACTTTAATGGGGTTTAATCACTTTATCCCTCACACGTGCGTGAAGGTGGAGTCGGGTGGTCAAAAGGGCTTTTGGTCTGCACAGTGGCCTTCATCAGCCAGAATATGAAGAAGGGTCACGACCTGAAACGTCACCCATCCCTTCTCTCCAGAGATGCTGCCTGTCCCACTGAGTTACTCCAGCTTTTTGTGTCTTTATTGAGTATGGACGTTGGGAGGTCATGTTGCAGTTGTATAAAGACGTTAGTGAGGCCACATTTAGAGTAATGTGTTCAGTTCTGGGCACCATGTTATCGGAAAAATGTTGTCAAGCTGGAAAATATACAACGAAGATTTACGAGAATGTTACCAGGACTATGAGCTGCAGAGAGAGGTTGAGTAAGCTGGGTCTCTTCCTTGGAGCGATGAGTAGGACGATGAGAGGTGATCTTGTAGAGGTGTGCAAGATCATGAGAGGAATAGATCGGGTAGACGCACAGAGCCTCTTGCCCAGAGTAGTTGAATCCAGGACCAGCGGATATCGGTTTCCGGTGAAGGGGGAAAAGATTTAATTGGAATATGAGGGGTAACATTCTCGCATAAAGGGTGGTGGGTGTATGGAACTAGCTGCCGGAGGAGGTAGTTGAGGCTGGGACTACCCCAACGTTTAAGAAACAATTAGACAGGTACATGGATAGGACAGGTTTGGAGGGATATGGACCAAACGCGGGCAGGTGGGACTAGTGTAGTTGGGACATGTTGGCCGAAGGGCTTGTTTCCACACTACATGGCACAATGATTCTATATCCTACACGTCTGTGGAATGTCGGGGGAATCTGGAGCACCCGGAGAAAACCCACGTGGTCACAAAGCTCCATACGGGCAACACCGGTGGTCGGGATCGCCTCACCGCGCCAGGCGCCCGGGTGCTACCTGTACGGAGTTTGCACGCTCCCCCCGTGACTGCCTGGGTATTCCCCCGGGTGCTCCGCTTTCCTCGACCACTCACACTACAAAGACGTACAGGTTTGTAGGTTAATTGGCTTTGGTAAAAATGGTAAAATTATCCCGAGTGGGTAGGATAGTGCTAGTGTACGGGGTGGTCACTGGTCGGCATGCATTCGGAGGGCTGAAGGGCCTGTTTCCGTGCTGTATCTCTAGTCCACTGTCTCCAATTACGGCTGTATCTTTCCGTATCCTCTACCCATTATACTTGAGTTTGGCTTATTTGTACGTGTATGCGGGATTATCTAATCTGCTTGGAGAGCGCGCAAAGAAAGGCTTCTCCCTGTCCCTTGGCCTACGTGACAATAATATACGTGGCTCTGGAGAGGGTCCAGAGGAGGTTTACAAGAAGGATCCCGGCAGTGAGTAGATTAACCTACGACGAGCTTTTGCCGGCACTGGGCCTGTATTCGCTGGAGTTTAGAAGGTTGAGGAGGGATCTCATTGAAACTTACAGAATATTGAAAGGACCGGATAGAGTGGATGCGGAGAGGATGTTTCCACTGGTGGGAGAGTCTAGGACCAGAGGTCGTAGCCTCAGAATTAATGGGCATCTCTTTTAGCCAGGAGGTGAGGAGGAACATCTTGAGTCAGAGGGTGGTTAATGTGTGGAACTCATGGCCACAGAGGGCTGTGGAGGCCAAGTCAGTGGATATATTTACAGCAGAGACGGACAAATTCTCGATTAGAACGGGTGTCAAGGGTAATGGGGAGAAGGCAGGAAAATGGGATTAGGATACACAAAAAGCTGGAGTAACGCAGCGGGACAGGCAGCATCTCTGGGGAGAAGGAACGGGTGGCGTCGCCCATTCCTTCTCTCCAGAGATGCTGCCTGTCCCGCTGAGTTACTCCAGCATTTTGCGTCTATCTTTAGTGTGCGGGGATCGCTGGTCGGCGCGGACCCGATGGGCTGAAGGGCCTGTTTCCGTGCTGTATCTCCAAACTAAATTACAATGAAAAGAGTCTGACGAAGGGTCTCGACTGGAAACGTCGCCCATCCCTTCTCTCCGGAGACGCTGCCTGTCCCGCTGGGTTGCTCCAGCTTTTTATGTTGCCATCTTTGGCTGAAACCAGCACCTGCGGTTCCTTCCTGCAAGTGGGATTAGGAGGCAGGGATCGGCCCTGATCGAATGGCGGAGTGAACTAGATGGGCCGAATGGCCCAATTCTACTCCTGTGAAGTTGTGCACTTGCGAGGGTGCAAGACAGGGTGGCAGATTGGTGCAGCTGGTGCAGTCACTGTCTCTGAGTGCCACGATCGGCAATGCCACTGTGTGGCTGAGCGGAGGGGCCAGAGTAACTGCAATGCATTACAGCTTTAACAACAGCCTAATAAAACAAAGACAGCTCGCCGGTTACTCATTGCCTCTTTACCGCACCCCCAGAGTGATATAATTTCATTGCCTGGCACGAGTAATGTGTGAGTGCCCGATGATGGGTGTAATTTTAAACATGTTTGACAGTATATCGTACACTGGAGGTTGCGAGCATCCAGTATCCAGCATTTAACACCATCTTTAATCACTGCGAGCTGTCAAGGGCTCGGCAGTGTGGGAATCCCTGGTCGTTGATTAGGATCGGATGGATCGGGGATGGCGCGACCCAGGGCCGCGCCGAGGAATGTCTCCGTGCGGCAAGGTGGCGCGCAGCGGGTAGAGCTGCTGCCGCACGGCGCCAGGGGCCCGGGTTCCATCCCGTCCGCGGGTGCTGTCCGTATGGAGTCTGTGCCGTCTCCCCGTGACCCGTGCGGGTTCTCTCCGGGATCTCCGGTTTTCTCCCACATTCCAAAGGCGTGCAGGTTTGCAGGTCAATAGGCTTCCGTAAATTGTCACCAATATGTAGGATAGTGCGGGTGTACGTTGTCCCCGTGACCCGCGTGGGTTTTCTCCGGGATCTCCTCTTTTCTCCCGCGCTCCAAAGGCGTGCGGGCTTTAGGTTAATTGGCTCGGTATCAATGTTAAATTGTTCCTTAGTGTGTGGGGGAGAGCGCTGGTGTGCGGGGATCGCTGGTCGTCGCGGACCGATGGGCCTCTTTCCGCGCCGTGTCTTCGAAATTAAACTACATTAGACTGGCCCCTGGAAAAGCAGTCACAGATAATCAAAGCATTGTCCCACCCCTTCTGCCCTGCTTCCATCCGGCAGAAGGTACAGAAGCTTGAAAGCGCGCACCACCAGACTCAGGAACAGCTCCTTCCCCTCTGTTATCAGGCTTCTGAACGGTCCTTCCATGAGCTGGGGGACTGTCCGATTCACCTCTGCCCCATTGCGGACATTGGACATTGTCTCTGGAACTGGTGCGCTACATTGCTGGGAACTATACTCCGCAGTCTGCACCTTCCCCTTTGCTCTACCTAATGTACTTGCGTTTGACATGACTGTATTGATGTAGAGTATTATCTGATTTGATTGATAGCAGGCAAAACTAATATTTTCACTTTACCTTGGTATACGTGACAATAATAAGCCTAAATATAAATCTGTGGAGGGAAATTGGACAGATGACGTTTCGGGACAGGCTGAAGAAGGGTATCCATCTATTTCCTTCCACACATGCTGCCTGGTCTGTTAAATTCCTCCAGGGGTTTGTCCGATAATTCAAGGCTTTTTAGTATTAGAGATACAGCGTGGAAACAGGCCCTTTGGCCCACCGGCCAGCGACGACCCTGTAAACTAGTACTATCCGACAGACTATAGGGACAATTTACAAATATTACCAACGCCAATCAACCTACACACCCACAAGTCATTGGGGTTTGGAAGGAAACTGAAGCGCCTGGAGAAAACCCACGAGGTCACAGGGAGAACGTACAAACTCCGTACACCCGAGGTCAGGATCGGACCCTGGTGTCTGGCGCTGCGAGGTGGCAACACTGAGCATTGACCCACCCAATTGTACAAGGCGTTGGTCAGTTTATTTAGGGCATTCTGTTCGGTATACATAGGTTACCTTGCTGCAGGAAGGATGCCATTACACTGGAAAGGGTGCGGAGAAGGTTTACGAAGATGTTGCCAGGACTCGAGAGGCCTGAGCCTCAAGGAGAGGTTGGGCAGGCTGGGAATTTATTCCTTGGAGCGCAGGTAGCTGAGGGGTAATCTAGCAGAGGTGTATAATATTACGAGGGGAATAGATCAGGTACAAGGACTGAGGCGTTTTACCCAGAGTGAGGGAATCTAGAACCAGAGGACATACGTTTAAGGTGAGAGGAGAAAGAGTTAATAGGAAGTTGAGGGGCAACCTTTTCACCCAGAGGGTGGTGGGTATGTGGAACTCTATCATGAGGGGTGTAAATGTGGTGAATGCAGTCTTTTACCAAGGGTAGGGGAATGAAGTACCAGAGGACATTGGCTTAAGATGAGAGGGACAATAGGCAATACGTGCAGGAGGAGGCCATTCGGCCCTTCGAGCCAGCACCGCCATTCAATGTGATCATGGCTGATCATCCCCAATCAGTACCCCGTTCCTGCCTTCTCCCCATATCCCCTGACTCCACTATCTTCAAAAGCCCTATCTAGCTCTCGCTTGAAAGTATCCAGAGAGCCGGCCTCCACCGTCCTCTGAGGCAGAGAATTCCACAAGGAACCTGCGGGGCGACCTTTACACACCGTGGGTGGTGGGTGTGTGGAACGAGCTGCCAGAGGGGGTAGTTGCAAGTACTATAACAGTATTTACACAGTAGGTGCAGGAGTAGGCCATTCGGCCCTTCGAGCCAGCACCACCATTCAATATGATCATGGCTGATCATCCAACTCAGTATCCCGTGCCTGCCTTCTCTCCATACCCACTGATCCCTTTAGCCACATCTAACTCCCTCTTAAATATGGCCAATGAACTGGCCTCAACTACCTTCTGTGGCAGAGAATTCCACAGACTCACATTCACTGGATGTTTTCAAGAGAGAGTTAGATTTAGGTCTTAGGGCTAACGGAATCAAGGGATATGGGGGGGATAAGCGGGAACGGGGTACTGATTCTGTACGATCAGCCATCATCATATTGAATGGCGGTGCTGGCTCGAAGGGCCGAATGGCCCACTCCTGCACCTATTTTCTATGTTTCTATGTAATTTGGTCGGCATTGACTAAGTTGGGTCGAAGAGCCCGTTTCCATTCAGTATGACGGTGACTATGTAGGCTACTGATGCCAGTGGGCAGTAGCCAGCTCAGATTTGGAGGAACTGCACCTCATATTTCGCTTGGACAGCCTACACTCCAGCGGTATAAATATCGACTTCTGTAACTTCAAGTAACCCTTGCTTTCCCTCCCGCTCCCTCCCCATCCCTCCCCCTTCCCAGTTTTCCGATCAGTCTGACTGTCCCCCTGATTTACGTTTGGTCTTTTTGATTTGTTGTGACTTTCTGCGAGCGAACAATGATCTTTTCCACATTTTCCCTGATCGCATCTCCTTTGATGTCTTGTTTTCACACTTTACCCTTCCTTATCCGGTAGCGCGGAGACTCAGCGGTAGAGTTGCTGCCTTACAGCCCGTACAGCGTCGGAGACCCGGGTTCGATCCCGACTACGGGCGCTGTCTGTAGGGAGTTTGCACGTTCTCCCCGTGACCGCGTGGGTTTTCTCCGCAAGCTTCGGTTTCCTCCCACACTCCAAAGAAGTAGGGGTATGTAGGTAAATTGGCTTGGTAAATGTTAAACATTGTCCTGAGTGTGTGTAGGTTGGTGCTAATGTGCGGGGATCGCTGGCCGCTGCGGACTCGATGGGCTGAAGGGCCAGATTCTGCGCTGTATCTCTAAACTAAATTAAACTAAATTATCTCTGAGCCTCCCTCTCCCTCGACCCTCAGGCTGAAGAAGGGTCTCGACCCGAAACTTCACCCATTCCTTCTCTCCAGAGATGCTGCCTGTCCCGCTGAGTTGCCCCAGCATTTTGTAGCTCGCTGGATAATATTCCTGTCTTAACTTGCCTTTTGCGTGCCAGATATTCCAGGTGCAGCCCGGAATTGAGCTAAGACTGTGTTGTTTCAGCTTGAAGATCTAACCTTACCCAACCGCCAGTTGCCTGGCAACCCGGCCTGTTGAGGCCTGAGCAAGCAGGCCCGACTTGCCTTAAGGTTTGAGTATGTTATTCTCACGTGGGCCAAGGAGCAGTGGGAAGCTTTTGTTTGAGTGCTATCCAAACAGATCAGTTAATACCGCGCGCAAGTGCAAACAAGCCAAACTCCCGTTCTCCCTTTAACGTAACACTTTAACTCCACCTCCCATTCCCACAATGACCTTTCTGTACTGCGCTCCTCCATTGTCAGAGTGAGGCACAGTGCAAACTAGAGGAACAGCAACTCATATTTCGCTTGGGTAGTTTACACCCCAGCGGTGTGAACATTGACTTCTCTCACCTCAAGTAACCCTTGCTCTCCCTCTCTCTCCATCCCTCCCCCTTCACAGTTCTCCCACCAGTCTTACAGTCTCTGGCTACATTTTATCTCTGTTTGCTTTGTTGTTCCCTTCTCTCAACTATCAATGATCCTTGTCCTATATTCCCTACATTTTCCTTGTCCTATATTCCCTCTGCCTTGTTTTCACACCTTACACTTCCTTACCTATACACTTCCTTATCACCTTCATCTCTGAAGAACGGTCTTGATCCGAAACGTCACCCGTTCCTTCACTCCAGAGAGATGGCTTCTCCGACTGAGTTACTCAGGCATTTTTTGTGTCTATCTTCGATTGCATCTGCAGTTCCTTCAAGCAAAGGGAACCCAGCTCCAGGAGTGAGTGGGTTAGCATATGATGAGCCGCACACTACTCGCTGCAGTTTAGAAATTTAGAAGGGTATTGAAACTTACAGAATAAGAAGGCTTGGACGGTTTCTGGGTGGGAGAGTCTAGGACTAGAGGTCACAGCCTCAGAATTAAAGGGCTCTCTTTTAGAAGTGAGGAGGCACTTCTTTAGTCGGCAGTTGACCTGTGGAACTCATTGCCACAGAGGTCTGTGGAGGCTGGCAGTGGATATTTTTAAGGGTTATACAAATTCTCGATTAGAACGGGAGTCAAGGGTTATGGGGAGAGGGCAGGAATATGGGATTAGGAGGCAGAGATCGGCCATGGTTGAATGATGGGCCGAATGGCCTAATTCTACTCCTATAACCCGTGAACTGGTTTTACAGACTTTAGACCAGCGATACAGCGCGGGAATAGGCAATCTGGCCCACCAAATCTTGGGATGGGACAGATTTGCAGGGATATGGACCAAACGTGGGCAGATGGGACTCGTGTAGCTGGGACATGTTGGCCGGTGTGGGCAAGTTGGGCTGAAGTGCCTGTTCCCACACTGTATCGTCCGTGTGGAAACAGTCCGAAACTGGTCGGCACGGACTCCAGGCGATCCCCCGTACACCAGCGCTATCCAACAACACACTAGGGGCAATTTACAATTTTTTTTACCGGAGCCAGTTAACCTACAAACCTGTACGTCTTTGGAGTGCGGGAGGAATCCGGGGAAAACCCGCTCAAGTCGCAGGAAGATTGTACAATCTCCGTGCAGACAGCGTTGAACCCGGGTCTCTGGCGCTGCGAGGCAGCAACTCTCACCGCTGCGCCACCCCTAAAGGTAGGAGAGATGTTTAAAACAGCTGGGTGATTGAATTAGACGATAGTAGGTCCTTCTCTGGGACAATCCCGCCGGGAGATGCCACCCTGCGCTGTGGAGATGCAGATCTGGGCGGCACGGTAGTGTAGCGGCAGAGTTGCCGCCTCACAGCGCCAGAGACCCGGGTTCGATCCTGACTACGGGTGCTGTCTGTGGGGAGTTTGTACGTTCTCCCAGTGACCTGCCTGGGAATTCGCCGAGATCTTCGGTTTCCTCCCACGCTCCAAAGACGCACAGGTGTGCAGGTTAAGTTGCATGGTATGGAGGGAAATGATTCCTAGTGTGTGTAGGATAGTGTTAGTGTGTGGGGTGATCGCTGATCAGCAAGGACTTGAGCCGAAAGGCCTGTTTCCACTCTGCATCTCTTAGGCCTGGTCACTTTTTCTCACAGAGAGTGGTGAGTCTGTGCAATTCTCTGCCTCAGAGGGCGGTGGAGGCCGGTTCTTTGGATGCTTTCAAGAGAGAGCTAGGTAGGGCTCTTAAAAATAGCGGAGTCAGGGGATATGAGGAGAAGGCAGGAACGGGGTACTGATTGGGGATGATCAGCCATGATCACATTGAATGGCTGTGGGCCAAATGGCTCGAAGGGCCAAATGGCCCACTCCTGCACCTGTTGTCTATTGTCTATTGTCAGAGAATAGAGGGCTCAGCTTTATGGTCGAAGGAGTAAGCTTTAAAGGTGATGTGCGGGGCCAGAGAGGATGGTGGGGGCCTGGAACGCGCTGCCAGGAGGTAGGCACGATATCGGCATTTAAGAGGCTTATGGAGAGCTTGGATATGCAGGGAATGGAGGGATATGAGTTAGGAGCAGGCAGATAAGTGATGGTCTTGGCATCGTGTTCCGCACAAGACATTGTGGGCCAAAGGTCCTGTCCTTGTATTGTGCTGTTTTATGTTCTAGATGCGAACAGCTTGATTGTAATCATGTATAGAAACATAGAAATGGAAACATAGACAATAGGTGCAGGAGTAGGCCATTCGGCCCTTCGAGCCTGCACCGCCATTCAATATGATCATGGCTGATCATCCAACTCAGTATCCTGTACCTGCCTTCTCTCCATACCCCCTGATCCCTTTAGCCACAAGGGCCACATCTAACTCCCTCTTAAATATAGCCAATGAACTGGCCTCAACTACCATCTGTGGCAGAGAATTCCACAGATTCACCACTCTCTGTGTGAAAAATCTTTTTCTCATCTCGGTCCTAAAAGACTTCCCCCTTATCCTTAAACTGTGACCCCTTGTTCTGGACTTCCCCAACACTGGGAACAATCTTCCTGCATCTAGCCTGTCCAACCCCTTAAGAATTTTGTAAGTTTCTATAAGATCCCCCCTCAATCTTCTAAATTCTAGCGAGTACAAGCCGAGTCTATCCAGTCTTTCTTCATATGAAAGCCCTGCCATCCCAGGAATCAGTCTGGTGAACCTTCTCTGTACTCCCTCTATGGCAACCCTCTCTGTACTCCCTCTATTGTCTTTCCGCTGACTGGTTGACACGCGACAAAAAGCTTTTCACCGTACCTCGGTACACGTGACAATAAACTAAACTAAACTAAAACTAAAGTAAACTAAATGTGTAAGGCAAGTCTTTTTTTAAACAGAGGGCGGTGGGGACCTGGAACGCGCTGCTAGGGGTGGTGGGGGAGGCAGATCGATAGTGGTGTTCAACAAGTTCTATCTCAGGTCTCACCGTGACCTGCGTGGGTTTTCTCCCAGATCTTCGGTTTCCTCCCACACACTAAAGATGTGGGGCGTTGTAGGTTAATCGGCTCGGTCTAAATATAAATTTCCTCCTTGTGTGTGTAGGATAGTGTTTGTGTGCAGGGATCACTGGAGGGTGTGGACTGGCAGGGCCTGTTTCTCTCAACTAAACAAAACTGCAACGCCTCCGCTCAGTCCGCCTTAACCCACCTGATCTCCTGGTGGCTCAGCACCAACTCCCATTCCCATTCCCACACTGACCTTTCTGTCCTGGGCCTCCTCCATTGTCAGAGTGAGACCCAGTACAAATTGGAGGAGCAGCACCTCATACTTCTCTTGGGGAGTTTACACCCCAGTGGCGTGAACATCGACCTCTCTAACTTCAGATAGCCCTTGCTTTCTCTCTCCATCCCCTCCCCCTTCCCAGTTCTCCCACTAGTCTTACTGTCTCCGGCTATATTCTTTGTCCCACCCCCTCTGCTGACATCTGTCTGAAGAAGGGTCTCCAACCACAACGTCGCCCATTCCTTTCCTCCAGAGATGCTGCCTCACCCGCTGAGTTACCAGCATTTTGTGTCTACCTTAAACTAAACTGTAGATAGACACAAAAAAGCTGGAGTAACGCGGCGGGACAGGCAGCATCTCCGGAGAGAAGGAATGGGTGGCGTTTCGGGTCGAGACCCTTCTTCTGTGGTTCTAGTTTGGGGTCCAGGCCTGATTCTGAAGGGGTGCAGACGTGAGCTGTTGCGTGGGAAGGTTCTGGAGGGAGGGTGGGGATGGGGCTGGTGAAAGCACTGCTGTGCTCGGCCGGAGGTGGGGAGTGGCTTTATTTTTGGCCTTGGCATTCCCGCGGTGTAAAGTTTCAGGACAAACAAGTTCTGCCTTCAGTTGGCAGGTGTGCAGTGTTTCACAGCTCTGTGTGTGTGTGTGTGTGTGTTGTGTGTGCGTGTGTGTGTGCGCGTGTGTGTGTGTGTGGGGGGGGATAAGGGACTGTGTGTGTGTGTGTGTGTATGTGTGTGTGGGATAAGGGACTGTGTGTGTGTGTGGGATAAGGGATTGTGTGTGTGTGTGGGATAAGGGATTGTGTGTGTGTGTGGGATAAGGGACTGTGTGTGTGTGTGTGAGTGTGTGTGTGTGTGTGTGTGGGATAAGGGACTGTGTGTGTGTGGGATAAGGGACTGTGTGTGTGTGTGTGTGTGTGTGGGGGATAAGGGACTGTGTGTGTGTGTGTGTGTGTGGGATAAGGGACTGTGTGTGTGTGTGTGTGTGGATGACTGTGTGTGTGTGTGATAAGGGACTGTGTGTGTGTGTGTGTGGGATAAGGGGACTGTGTGTGTGTGTGTGGGATAAGGGATGTGTGTGTGTGTGGGGGCGTGTGTGGGATAAGGGACTGTGTGTGTGTGGGATAAGGGACTGTGTGTGTGTGTGGGATAAGGGACTGTGTGTGTGTGTGTATGTGTGTGTGGGATAAGGGACTGTGTGTGTGTGGGATAAGGGACTGTGTGTGTGTGTTATGTGTGTGTGGGATAAGGGATGTGTGTGTGGGATAAGGGACTGTGTGTGTGATAAGGGACTGTGTGTGTGTCTATGTGTGTGGGATAAGGGATGTGTGTGTGGGATAAAGGGATTGTGTGTGTGGGATAAGGGACTGTGTGTGTATGTGTGTGTGGGATAAGGGACTGTGTGTGTATGTGTGTGTGGGATAAGGGACTGTGTGTGTGTGTGTGTGTGAGATAAGGGACTGTGTGTGTGTATGTGTGTGTGGGATAAGGAACAGTGTGTGTGGGGACTGTGTGTGGGGGGGGATAAGGGACTGTGTGTGTATGTGTGTGTGGGATAAGGGACTGTGTGTGTGTGTGTGTGTGTGGGTAAGGAACTGTGTGTGTGTATATGTGTGTGGGATAAGGGACTGTGTGTGTGTGTGTGGGATAAGGGATTGTGTGTGTGTGTGGGATAAGGGATTGTGTGTGTGTGTGGGATAAGGGACTGTGTGTGTGTGTGTGGGGGGGGGGGGGGGATAAAGGGACTGTGTGTGTGTGTGTGAGATAGGTACTGTGCACGTGTGTGTGGGGGGGGGGGGGTAAGGGACTGTGAGTGTGAGAGATAAGGGACTGTGTGTATGTGGATAAGGGAATGTGCGTGTGGGGGGGGGATCAGGGAGTGTGTGTGATGTGTGTGGGATCAGGGAGTGTGCGTGTGTGGGATAAGGGAATGTGTGTGTGGGGGGGGGAAGGGATAAGGGAGTGTGTGTGTGTGTTTGGGGGGGGAGGGATAAGGGGAGTGTATGTGTTGGATAAGGGAATGTGTGTGTGTGTGTGGGATTAGGGTGTGTGTGTGTGTGTGTGTGGGGGGGGGGGGTAAGAGATGGGGCGTGTGGGAATAAAGGACTGTGTGTGTGGGATTAAGGAGTGTGTGTGAGGTGGGGGGGGGGAAGGGACTGTGTGTGCCTGTGTGTGTGTGGGACATGAGATTGTGGGTGTGTGGAATAAGGGAATGTGTGTGTGTGTTTGTATCTGTGTGAAAGGGACACAAGAGTGTGTGTGTGCGTGCCGGAATGTGCTTATGAGTGAGTGAGTGTGTGTGCGTGTGAGAGTGAGAGATCATGCATGTGAAAATGGGTGTGTGAGAGTGCGTGTGAGGTTGTGTGTGTGTGTGTGAGGTTGTGTGAGTGTGACATTGTGTGTGTGAGATTATGTTTGTGTGTGTGTGTGAGATTGAGTGTGAGTGAGAGATTGTGTGTGTGAGTGTGAGATTGTGTTTGTGTGTGTGTGTGAGCGAGAGATTGTGTGTGTGAGGTTGTGTGTGAGTGTGACATTGTGTGTGTGAGATTGTGTTTGTGTGTGTGTGAGATTGAGTGTGAGCGAGAGATTGTGGGTGTGTGTGACATTGTGTTTATGTGTGTCTGAGATTGAGATTGTGTGCGTGTGAGAGATCGTGTGTGAGTTTGCGTGTGCGGGGATGGGGGAGTGCGTGTGTGTTCGAATGTTTGTGTGTGTGTGATTGGGCAGGTTTTGGATGGGCGAGTGCGTTCATGTGACTTTCTGTGCATTTGGGTGTGAGGGGCGGGGGGGGTGCAGGGAGATGAGAGGCGGAGCGGAGGGAAAGGGGAGTGGAGGGAGATGAGGGGAGAGTTGAGGGAGAGGCAGAGAGGAAGAATGGGGGAGGGGAGGTGAGAGAGATGGAGGGGAGGAGAGAGAGGGGAGGGGAGGTGAGAGAGGTGGAGGGGAGGTGAGAGAGAGGGGGGAGGGGAGGGGGGGAGAGAGGGGGGATGAGAGAGAGAGAGGGGGGGGGGAGGGAGGGAGGTGAGGTGGAGGGGAGGGAGAGAGAGGAGGTGGGGAGAGGGAGGGGAGGTGAGAGAGAGGGGAGGGGGAGTAGAGAGAGGGGAGGGGAGGTGAGAGAGGGGAGGGGAGGTGAGAGAGGGGAGGGAGAGAGAGAGGGGAGGGGAGGGGAGGGAGGCTGAGAGAGAGGGGAGGGGAGCTGAGAGAGGGGAGGGAGGTAGAGAGGGGAGGTGAGAGAGAGGGGAGGGGTGGTGAGAGAGGGGGAGGGGAGGTGAGAGAGAGGGGGGGGAGTGAGAGAGAGGGGAGGGGAGTGATGAGAGGAGGGGAGGTGAGAGAGGGGGAGGGGAGTGTGAGGAGAGGGGAGGGGAGGTGATAGAGAGATCGGGGAGGGGAGGTGAGAGAGAGTGGAGGGTGAGGGGGAGCTGTGAGAGAGGGTTGAGGGGAGGGGAGGTGAGGGGAGGTGAGAGGGGAGAGGTGAGAGAGGGGGAGGCGGAGGTGAGAGAGAGGGGAGGTGAGAGGAGGGGAGGTGAGAGAGAGGGGAGGGGAGTGCGGGGAGGTGTTTAGAGAGGGGAGGGGAGGTGAGAGAGAGGGGAGGGGCTGAGGCTGTTGGAGCGTAGGGGGCGGATATGAGGGGGGTGTGGAGGGGAAGAGGGTGGGGAGAGGGGTGGAGGTGGATGAAAAGGATAGTGAAGGGAAGTTAGGCTCAGTGGGGAGGGAGTGAGGGAAAGGCCGAGAGGAGATGGGACAGGGGGGGAAGCGAGGGGGTGGGGGGCGGTGGATGATGGAAAGGTTGAGTGGAGAGGAGGGCAAAGGAGAGGGGATCTGAGCTGAGGCTCGAAGGGAGGGGAAGAGAGGTGAGAGAGCCCGAAAGCGCGGGGCGGAGGAAAGGGGGGAGGTGAGGGGGGGGAGGGGGGGTAGAGCGGAAGGGGATCTGCGGCTCGGAGGAGATGGAGGGTGGAGGCAGTGAGGTGGAGGAAGGGATGGTTCGTATCCTCCAGCCGCCCCCCCCCCCCCCCCGCCACCAGAGCTCGCAAACATGTCTATGGCCGCCCCCTCCCCTCCTTCTGCCCGCTCCCTCGCCGGCCCACCAGCTCCCCCCGCTGCAGAAATGCGAGGAATTCCCCAGCGCTGGCTGGTGCAGCGATGGCTCCCGCCCCTCCCCCACTGTCCCCCACCCCCCGCTCCCACCCCCGCAGCGGACTGGGGGGGGGGGGGAGGAGGTCACCGCGAGGTTGTCGCCGTGGCGACGGCGCGGGAGTAAGGCTCTCGGGCCTGCTCCAGTGCTTAAATGCGTTGCACCTGGTGGCTGCGGCCCTGCATTGTTGGGGGATGTGCAGCCTCGTTGCGCCTTAACCCTCGCCTAACCTCCCTCCCCCTCCCCAACTCCTCCGTTACTGGGGGAGTTCCTCACCCAAATCTAGAAGGCCTCAGTACCCTCTAGGTCCCATTGCCCAACTCCCCCTCTCCCCCTTTCTCTCTCCCTCCCTCCCTCCCTCTCTCTCTCATTCTCCAATTATCTCTCTCATTCTCTAATTTTCTCTCTCTCTCTCTCTCCCCCTCTCTAATTCTCTCATTCTCTAATTCTCTCTCTCTGCCTTTTTCATTCTCTAAACTCTCTGTCTGTCTGTCTCTCTCTCTCTCTCTCTCTCACTCCAATTATCTCTCTTATTCTCTAACTCTCTCTCTCTCTCTCTCATTCCCTATTTCTCCCTCTCTCTCTATCATTCTCTAATTCTCTCGCTCCCTCTTTCTCTCTCTCTCTCTCTCTCTCCCTCGCTCATTCTCTCTCTCTTATTCTCTAACTCTCTCTCTGTCTCTCTCTCATTCCCTAATTCTCCCTCTCTCTCTCTCATTCTCTAATTCTCTCACTCCCTCTTTCTCTCTCTCTCTCTCTCTCTCTCTCTCTCTCTCCCTCGCTCATTCTCTCTCTCTTATTCTCTAACTCTATCTGTCTCTCTCTCATTCCCTAATTCTCCCTCTCTCTATCTCTCATTCTCTAATTCTCTCGCTCCCCCCCCCTCTCTCTCTCTCTCTCTCCCTCGCTCATTCTCTAACTGTCTCTGTCTCTCTCTCTCTCATTCTCTAATTCTCTCTCTCGCTATTGCTGTCTCTCTCTCTCTCTGTCTCGCTCGCTCTCCCTCTCTCTCCCCACCCCCCCCCTCCTCTCTCTCTCTCTCTCTCTCTCTGCCTCCCTCCCTCTCTCCCCCACCCCCCCCCTCCTCCCACCCCCCATCCCACGTGTAAATCCAGTCCCAACACAATCAAAGACCTGTCCCATCCCAGCCTGAAGAAGAGTCTTGCCCCAAAACGAGGAAACAGGCCCTTCAGCCCATCAAGTCCTCTCCGACTAGCACTCCCCGCACACAACACTATCCTACACACTCTAGGGACAATTTTACAATTACACCAAAGCCAATTAAACTACAAACCTGGACGTCTTTGGAGTGTGGGGGGGACAAAGAAAATCGCGAAGAAAACCTATGTAGGTCACGGGGAGAAGGTAAAACTCTGTACAGACAGCACCTGTAGTCAGGATTGAACTCGGGACACTGGCGCTGGGAGGCAGCGACTCTGCCACTGCGCCACCGTGCCGTCCCAGCTGAAGTTCGACGACTGTAATTATGTAGAGTATTATCCGATCGGATTGGACAGGATATCATGCAAAGCTATTCTTTCGACTGTCCCTCGGCACACGTGACAATAACACACCTCAACCTCAATGTATGGAGAAAGTACAGACATTTCGATGCGTGTTAGATTATCTGTAGATGGGTCTCGACCCGAAACGTCACCCGCTCCTTCTCTCCAGCATTTTGTGTCTTATCTTCAGTCTAAACCAGCATCTGCAGTTCCTCCCTACACATATTATCTGAACTGTTTGATAACATGCGTAACATAGAAACATAGAAAATAGGTGCAGGAGTAGGCCATTCGGCCCTTCGAGCCTGCACCGCCATTCACTCTGATCATGGCTGATCATCCAACTCAGTATCCCGTACCTGCCTTCTCTCCATACCCCCTGATCCCTTTAGCCACAAGGGCCACATCTAACTCCCTCTTAAATATAGCCAACGAACTGGCCTCAACTACCTTCTGTGGCAGAGAATTCCACAGATTCACCACTCTCTGTGTGAAAAATGATTTTCTCATCTCGGTCCTAAAAGACTTCCCCCTTATTCTTAAACTGTGACCCCTTGTCCTGGACTTCCCCAACATTGGGAACAATCTTCCTGCATCTAGCCTGTCCAACCCCTTAAGAATTTTGTAAGTCTCTATGAGATCCTCCCTCAATCTTCCAAATTCTAGCGAGTACAAGCCGAGTCTATCCAGTGTTTCTTCCTATGGAAGTCCTGCCATCCCAGGAATCAGTCTGGTGAACCTTCTCTGTACTCCCTCTATGGCAAGAATATCTTTCCTCAGATTAGGAGACCAACCCTGTACGCAATACTCCAGGTGTGGCCTCACCAAGACCCTGTTGGTAACAAAACAATTTATGCTCGGTGCATGTGACAATTATAGATGTGTGTTCGGAAAGGAGATGAGGAGGAATTTCTTTAGTCAGAGGGTGGTGAATCTGTGGAATTCGTTGCCACAGACGAAGGTGGAGGCCAAGTCAATGGGTATTGTTGAAGTGGAGATTTAATTAGATAATAGGTGCAGGAGTAGGCTATTCGGCCCTTCGAGCCAGCACTGCCATTCAATATGATCATGGCTGATCATCCCCAATCAGTACCCCGTTCCTGCTTTCTCCCCATATCCCCTGACCCGCTATCTTTAAGAGCCTTATCTAGAAACATAGAAAATAGGTGCAGGAGTAGGCCATTCGGCCCTTCGAGCCTGCACCGCCATTCAATATGATCATGGCTGATCATCCAACTCAGTATCCTGTACCTGCCTTCTCTCCATACCTCCTGCTCCCCTTAGCCACAAGGGCCACATCTAATTCCCTCTTAAATATAGCCAATGGACTGGCCTCAACTACCTTCTAGCTCTCTCTTGAAAGCATCCAGAGAACTCTCTGCCTCCACCGCCCTCTGAGGCAGAGAATTCCACAGGCTCGTGGTATTCACGCTAGTTCTATGTCGTGCCACTTACACATCCACTCCCTACACATCGGGGGGGGCAATTTACAGAGGGCCACTCTTTGGAATATGGGAGGAACCCGGAGCACCCGGGAGAAACTGGGAGCAGTCACTGGGAGAGCGTGCAAACTCTGTACAGCAGCCGAGGTCGGGATCGAACCTGGGTCTCTGGCGTTGTGAGGCAGCGGCTCTACCCGCTGGGCCACCGTGCGACCCCAGACGCAGGCACAATCGTGCCCTAGTAGAAGCGTGTAAGAAGAGTATATTACAGTACGCAGATTGTAACTGTGTCCACTTCGGTGTCGTCCATGTGTACTGGGGCGTGAGTTCCGCTTGGCTTCCTGAAGTCGATGACTGCCTCCTTTGTCTTGCTGACGTTGCGGGGGAAGTTATTGCTGAGGCACCAGGTCACGAGGTTCTCAATCTCCTTCCTGCTCCCTGTCTTGTCGTTAATTGATATCCGGCCCAGTACGGTGGTGTCGCTTACGAACTTGTAAATTAAAAACATAGAAAATGGCTGCAGGAGCCGGCCATTCGGCCCTACGAGCCAGCACCGCCATTCATGGCTGATCATCCAAAATCAGTACCCTGCGCCGGCTTGTTCCCCACATCCCTTGATGTCCTTTGATTCTTTAGCCCTAAGAGCTAAATCTAACTCTCTCTTGAAAACATCCAGTGAATTGGCCTCCACTGCCTTCTGTGGCAGAGAATTCCACAGATTCATAATTCTCTGGGTGAAAAAGTTTTTCCTCATCTCAGTCCTAAATGGCCTACCCCTTATTCTTACACTGTAACCCCTGGTTCCGGAACCCCCCAACATCGGGAACATTTTTCCTGCATCTGGCCTGTCCAATCCCTTAAGAATTTTACATGTTTCTATAAGATTCCCTCTCATCTTTTCAAATTCCAGTGAATATAAGCCCAGTCGATACATTCTTTTCATCATTAACCCAGTCAATCCATTCTTCCATAACATTAAATCGGGTTTGATTTGTATGTGCCTGCACCTTCATGGGTGTACAAGGAGTAAACAAGGGACTGTGCAGGAAGGAACTGGAGATGCTGGTTTAAACCAAAGATAGACACAAAATGCGGGAGTAACTCAGCGGGACAGGCAGCATCTCTGGAGTGAAAGAATGGGTGGCGTTTCGGGTCGAGACCCTTCTTCAGACTGGTTTGGGAGAAAGGAACCGAGAGATTATAGATGGTGATGAAGAGAGATCAAGAACAATGAATGATAGATATTCTGGAGTATGGTGTACAATTTTGGTCGCCTAATTATAGGAAGGATGTCAACAAAATAGAGAGAGTACAGAGGAGATTTACTAGAATGTTGCCAGGGTTCCAGCAACTATGTTACAGAGAAAGGTTGAACAAGTTAGGTCTTTATTCTTGGAGCGCAGAAGGTTAAGGGGGGACTTGATTGAGGTCTTTAAAATGATTGAAAGGGGATAGACAGAGTTGACGTGGATAAGTTTTTCCCATTGAGGGTAGGGAAAGATTCAAACAAGAGAGCATGACATGAGAATTAAGGGGACAGAAGTTTAGGGGTAACGTGAGGGGGAACTTCTTTACTCAGAGGGTGGTGGCTGTGTGGAATCAGCTTCCAGCAGAAGTGGTGGAGGCAGGATCGATTTTAACATTTAAAAGTAAAGTGGATAGGTATATGGACGTGAAGGGAATGGAGGGGTATGGTCTGAGTGCAGGTAGATGGGACTAGGGGAAAACAAATGGTCGGCACGGACTGGAAGGGCCGAGAGGGCCTGTCTCCGTGCTGTAATTGTTATATGGTTATATGTAAAAAAGTAACGGTGATAAAGGAAACAGGCCATTGTTAGTTGGGTGAAGACGAGAAGCTGGCGTGACTTGGGTTGGGGGAGGGATAGAGAGAGAGGGAATGCTGTGGCTACATGAAGTTAGAGAAGTCAATATTCATACCACTGGGGTGTGAGCTGCCCAAGCGAAATACGAGATGCTGTTCCTCTAATTTGCGTTTACCCTCACTCCGACAATGGAGGAGACCCAGGACGGAAAGGTCTGTGTGGGAAAGGGAAGGAGAATTGAAGTGTTTAGCAACCGGGAGGTCAGGTAGATTTAGGCGGACTGAGCGAAGGAGTTCAGCGAAACGATCGCCCAGACTACGTTTGGTCTCCCCGATGTATAAGGGAGTTGAGAATGTTCCCTCTCCAAACTATACGGTGGAAAGGACTTGATGACAAACACACTTAAATTGTTGAAATTCTCAGCTCAGATTCCATTTTGCATTGTAATGTTTATCATTATTATATTTGCTTTGTTTTTTTGATGTTTTGGTTTTGTTTTTTTGGAAAAAAAAACGAATAAAAAGATTTTAAAAGAAAGGCGCTGGGGGCCAAGGTATTGGGTATTTTTAAAGCGGAGATTGAATTCTCAACGTGTGTAGGAAGGAACTGCAGATGCTGGTTTAAACCGAAGATAAGCTGGTGTAACTCAGCGGGTCAGACAGCATCTCTGGAGAGAAGGAATCAGTGAGGTTTCAGGTCGAGACCCTTCTTCAGACCCCGGTTTGGGTCGAGACCCTTCTTTGGGTCACGACCTGAAACGTCGCCCATTCCTTCTCTCCAGGGTATGCTGCCTGTCCCCGCTGAGTTACTCCAGCATTTTGTGTCTACCTTCAGTGTAAACCAGCATCTGCAGTTTCTTCCCGCACACAGTGTGGCGATCTTGAATTTGCACTAGTTCCAAGTTGTCCCACTTGCTCACCCACACCGTACACACCAGGGGTAATTTACAGAGGGCCGATTGTTAGAGCTGGAGATGTAGTTGGAGCAGAATTTGGGGTCTGGTCTAGTTTGACTTGGGGGGGGGGGGGTCCAGGCTTTGTCGCTCCAGCCCTGAGGAAGAGGAGGGAGATGAGGGGAGTGGGGGGGAGGTGCGGGAGGCGGAGGGGAGGAGAAAGTGGGCGGGAGGGGAGTGATAAGGGGGATTACGACATGCTTTCCTAGGAACAAATGGGTTAATATAGATGAGCGTTTGACGGCACGAAACTAGAAAAACTTTGGACGGCACTACTACACTCGGCCTCTATTCGCTTGGGTTTAGAAGGTTGTGGGGGGACCTCGTTGAAACATACCGAATAGTGAAAGGCCTGGATAGCGAGGATGTTTCCACTGGTGGGAGAATATAGGATCAGAGGTCATGGCATCAGAATTAAAGGACGTTCTTTTAGGAATGAGATGAGGAGGAATTTCTTTCGTCAGAGGGTAATGAATTTCTTTCGTCAGAGGGTGGAACTATTTGCCACAGAAGGCTGTGGAGGCCAAGTCCGTGTATATTTTTCAGGCAGAGATGGATAGATTCTTGATTAGTACAGGTGTTGGGAGATAATGGGAGAAACCTAGAAACAAAGAAAATAGGTGCAGGGGGAGGGGGGCCTAATCGTTTCGGCCCTTCGAGCCAGCACCGCCATTCATTCATGGCTGATCGTCCCCATCAGTAACCCCGTGCCTGCCTTCTACCCCTGATATCCCTGACTCCCTAGCCCCTGGAGCTCTATCCAACTCTCCTCTTCTCTCTCTCTTAAATCCATCCAGTGACTTGGCCTCCACTGCCCTCTGTGGCAGGGAATTCCACAAATTCACAACTCTCTGGTGAAAAGGTTTTTCTCACCTCAGTCTTAAATGACCTCCCCTTTATTCTAAGACTGTGGCCCCTGGTTCTGGACTCGCCCAACATTGGGAACATTTTTCTTGCCTCTAGCTTGTCCAGTCCTTTTATAATTTTATATGTTTCTATAAGATCCCCAGAAGGCAGGAAAATGCGATTAGGAGGGAGAGATAGATCAGCCGTGATTGAATGGCGGTGTAGACTTGATGGGCCGAATGGCCTAATTTCTGCTCCTATCACGTATCTTGTGATCTTGTGACGGGGGTCCCGGCCTGTTCTGATGGGGGGGTTCTGCTCTGTGTTCCAGGCCTGAGCATCCGTAGTGGCCAGGAGGAGGAGCCGGTGGACCCGCAGCTGATGCGCCTGGACAACATGCTGCTGGCGGAGGGTGTGGCGGGGCCGGAGAAGGGGGGGGGCTCTGCCGCTGCCGCTGCCGCCGCCGCCGCCTCCGGGGGGGTCTCCCCCGACAACTCCATCGAGCACTCACTCGGACTATAGACTACCGCGCCAAGCTGGCGCAGAATCCGCAGATCTACCACACCGAGCTGGAGAAATACGAGCAGGTAACGCCGCCGGGGGCGGTAGACAGGGGAGGGGGAGGGGAGTGGGTTGGACAGGGACGGACGGGGAGGGGCTTTGGGAACGTGGCAACGGGGAAGCGGGGATGAGGTGTGGGTGTGAGGTGTGGGTGTGTGGACGAGGATCCGTGTGGGGGCAGAGCGGGTCTCCTGCTAACCCGGCCCTTCTCTTTGAGCACGTGCGGGTATGCACCCTGTGGGGCAGGAGTCTCTCCCGCATCCAACACCCGTTTCTCCCAACCCGCCCCCCTCGCCCCTCTCATTTCAGGCGGTCTCTCCGGTCCCTCCCAAAACCCCACCCCAGCCCGGCCCCCCTCTCTTTAGGGGCGGGGCACAGCACAGAAGGGCAGTCGGGCTAGTCTAGCAACGTGGGGCAGAGGGGTCCTCTCTCCCTCCCCAACCAACCCGCCCCAGGCCCCCCCGCCCTCTCTTTGTGCCCCTTATCTCTCTCCTTTGGAGCAGCGGGCTAGCAACCGTGGGGCCCGGTCTCCACCAACCCGGCCCCTCTCTTTGAGCAGCGGGCTAGCACCGTGGGGCAGAGCGGTCTCCCAAGTCCCCTCTCTTTGAGCAGGCGGCTAGCACCGTGGCAGTGCGGTCTCCTGCGAGCAGCGGGCGAGCAGGGGTCTCCCAACCCGGCCCCGCTCCGTCTGCCGAGCCCGCATCAGGGGACTGAGCGGCCTCCTTTCCAGAGCAGTGGGATAGCACCGTGGGTGGAATGGCATCTTCCTAACCCGGCCCCCGGGCCCGGGAACCCCGGCCCCCCTCCTTGGGCAGTGGGCTAGCACCGTGGGAAGGAGCGGTCTCCTAACCAGGCCCCCCTCCATCTGCCGAGCCAGCATAATGCGGCCAAGTGGCCCGGTAACCCGGCCCCCATCCCCGGGCAGTGGGCTAGCACCGTGGGGTGGAGCGGTCTCCTCCTAACCCCCACCCCCCCCCCCCCCCCCCCCCTTCCCTTGGCAGCAGAATTGCACCATGGGGCAGAGCGGCCTCCTCCTAACCCGGCCTGCCCTCCGTCCCCAGGCCTGCAACGAGTTCACCACGCACGTGATGAACCTCCTGCGGGAGCAGAGCCGGACACGGCCCATCTCGCCCAAGGAGATCGAGAGGATGGTGGGCATCATCCACCGCAAGTTCAGCTCCATCCAGATGCAGCTCAAGCAGAGCACGTGCGAGGCCGTCATGATCCTGAGGTCCAGGTTCCTCGACGCCAGGTCAGTGTCGGAGTGGGGGTGGTGGGTGGAGGGGGGGGTGAGGGCGGTGAAGTGGGGGTACAAGTGTGGGAAGGGGGGGGGGAGGGAGCTGAGGTCCCAGTACCAGACTGGGATGCTCCAACCTCAGCACCAGGTCCCATCTGCTGGCGTTTGGCCAATCTGCTCAAGACAATATCGAACTTGGAACTTGGAACTTGGAACTTGGAACCTGGAACGTAGAACATAGAACTTAGAACTTGGAACATAGAACTTAGAACTTGGAACTTGGAACCTGGAACTTGGAATATAAAACTTAGAACTTAGAACTTAGAACTTGGAACTTGGAATATAGAACTTAGAACTTGGAACTTGGAACTTGGAACCTGGAACTTGGAATATAGAACTTAGAACTTGGAACTTGGAACATAGAACTTGGAACATAGAATTTGGAACTTGGAACATAGAACTAAGAACTAAGAACTAATAGCCCTGTCCCACAGTACGAGTTCATTCCAAGAGCTCTCCCGAGTTTAAAAAAAAATCAAAATCGTGGTAAGCACGGAGAGTTAACGTAGCGGGTACGTCAGAGCTCGGGGACGTCTCTTAGCGCTAACGGCAGGTACTCGGGAATACTCGCAGGTAAACACAGGAAGACGCGTGAAGATTTTTCAACATGATGAAAAATGTCCACGAGAGCCCCGAGTACCGACGAGTGGCCATTACCGCAAATCTCCGAGTTCGAATCAGGGCAAACTCGGGAGAACTCTTGGAATAAACTCGTACCGTGGGGCAGGGGTTTAAGAACTTAGAACTTGGAACTTGAAACATAGAACATAGAACAAAGAACTTGGAACATAGAACTTAGAAGCTGGAACCCAGAACATTGAACATTGAACATTGAGCATTGAACACTGAACCTGGAACATTGAACACTGAACACTGAACACTGAACACTGAACACAGAACATTGAACACTGAACACTGAACTTTGAACACTGAACCTGGAACACTGAACACTGAACACTGAACATTGAACATTGAACATTGAGCATTGAACACTGAACCTGAACATTGAACATTGAACACTGAACACTGAACACTGAACACTGAACATTGAACACTGAACACTGAACCAACTATTGGAACACTGGGGGGGGTGGGGGGGGATCTGAACACTGAACACTGAAACATTGAACATTGACATAGCTTGAAACACTGAACACTGAACACTGAACCCAGAACATTGGACCACGAACACTGGAACACTGAAACATTGAACACTGAACCCAGAGACATTTGAACACTGAACACGAACACTGAACCTTTGAAACATTGAACACTTTGACACTGAACCCAGAACATTGGAACAATGAACACTGAACATTTGAACACAGAACAATGAACATTGAACCCAGAACATTGAACACTGGGAACCTAAACACTGAACATTGAACACTGAACACTGAACAACCGCAACTGAACCCATAACATTGAAACTGAACACCCTTGAACACTGAACATTGGAACAACTGAACACTGGAACACTGAACATTGAACACTGAACACTGAACACTGAACACTGAACATTGAACACTGAACACTGAACACTGAACATTGAACACTGAACACTGAACACTGAACACTGAACATTGAACACTGAACACTGAACACTGAACACTGAACATTGACCTGAACAAATGAACATTAACACTGAACATTGAACACTGAACCCTGAACATTGAACACTGAACAAACACTGAATACACTGAACACTGAACACTGAACATTAACACATGAATACATAGAACGACTGAACCTGAAACATTGTACACTGAACCTATTGAACATTGAACATTGAACACTGAACATTGAACATTGAACCTGGAACATTGAACATTGAACCTGGAACATTGAACATTGAACCTGGAACATTGAACATTGAACATTGAACACTGGAACATTGAACCCAGAACATTGAACATTGAACACTGATCACTGGACCATTGAACCTGGAACATTGTACATTGAACACTGAACATCTGGGAAACATTTGAAAACCCAGAACATTGACCA
>CM069160.1:25495905-25501393 GCA_035221665.1 Okamejei kenojei | reverse complement strand
AAGGGAGAGAGAGGGGAAGAGGGAGGGAAGGAGGGAGAAGATTAAATAATGAACCAACTTGGCCTGAGGCTTGTCCGACTTTGGTCGGATTGATAGTATAATTGGTTTGCAGAATATTTCGATGTCCTGCTTCCTCACGTCCATTATCCGTGGGGCTTTCGCGGAGATGGCCCGACAGCGGTGGAGGCCTCGGACGGGGTGTACAGGAATGGCCCGTCGCTGCTGCCTCCGCCGCTGCTTCCTGTCCTGTGCCCGCCTTCTCCTGCCTCCCCTACCCTCCCTCCCCTTTCCCTCTCCCTTCCTCCCCTTCCTCTCGCCGGCCCAGCGACCAGACCCAGGCGCCGAACGCTCGCGGCGGAGTCCTGGTCAACACCGGAGGCAGGGGGGAGAGGAGGAGGGTCCGCCCGCACTGCCCAGCGAGGGAGGGGAGGTGTGAAGGAGAAACCTATAAAGGGAAAGAGAGGGGGGGGAAGGAGAAAGGAGGAAGGGGAGAGGAGAGGATGGGGGAGAGAACGGAGACGGGGGGAGAGGATGGAAGGGGGGAGGAGAGAATAGGAGAAAAATAGGGAAGGGGGAGAGAACAGGGGAAGGAGAGGAAGGGGAGGAGAGAGGAGAGAACAGGGGAAAGGAGAGAAGAGAACGGGAGAAATGAGAGGAAGGGGGGTTAGGAGAACCGGAGAAAAGAGTGGGGAAGAGGAAGGGGGAGAAGAGAGGAAAGGAGGGAAGGGAGAGGTAGGGGGGAGAAAGAGGAGGACTAGGGGGAAAAAAAAGGAAGGGGGGAGGAGGAGGAGAACAGGGGTTTTTAATAAAAGAGAGGAGAAGGGGGAGAGGAGAGATAGAACAGGGGAAAAGAGAAGGAAGGGGGAGAGAGAGAGGGACGAGACCAGTGGGGAAAAGGGGTAAAGGGGAGGAGAGGAGAGAGATAGGGAGAGAGAGGCAGAGATACAGGGGAAAAGGAGAGGAAGGGGGAGAGAGGGAGGAATGGGGGGGAGAGAGATGGAAGGATGGGGCGTGAGGAGAGAGAGGTAGAGGGGGTGGGAGAGAGAGCGGGGGGATGGGGAGAGAGGGGATGGGCAGAGAGAGAGGGAGGGGGCGAGAGGAGGAGGGGATGGAGGAGCGAGAGAGGGGTGGGGGAGGGGGAGCGTGGGGTGGGGAGGAGAGAGAGGGGGTTGGGGGATGGGGAGAGTGGGAGTGGGGAGGAGAGGGGGTGGGGGATGGGGAGTGTGGGGTGGGGAGAGAGAGGGGTGTGGGGGATGGGGGAGAGAGGGTGGGGGGGTGGGGAGAGAAGAGGGAGAGGAGGGGCGGGTGGGGAAAGGGGAGAGAGGGGTGGGGGATGGGGGAGAGGGGGTGGGTGGTGGGATGGGGAGAGTGAGGGGGTGGGGGATGGTGGGAGAGAGAGGGGGTCGGGGGATGGGGAGGAGGAGAGAGGTGTGGGGGGTGGGGGAGAGGGGTGGGGGGTGGGAGGAGCGAGGGGGTGGGGATGGGAGAGAGAGGGGGTGGGGGAAGGGGAGAGTGGGGGGTGGGGGAGGAGAGAGGGGGATGGGGAGGAGAGGGGGTGGGGGTTGGGGGAGAGTGGGGGGGTGGGAGAGAGGGGGTGGGGGGGTATTGGGAGGAGAGAGGGGGTGGGGGATGGCGGGAGAGGAGGGGTGGGGAGAAAGAGGGAGGGGGGAGAGAGGGGTGGGGGAATGGGGATGAGAGAGAGGGGTGGTTGGGGGATGGGGAGAGAAGAGAGGGGTGGGGGATGGGGAGAGAGGAGAGGGGAGGGGGATGGGGAGAGGAGAGGGTGTGGGGGATGGGGAGAGAGAGGGGTGGGGGTGATGGGGGGAGCGAGGGTGGGGGGGATGGGGAGAGAGAGGGGATGGGGGGAGGGGAGAGAGGAGGGGTTGGGGGATGGGAGATGCGAGGGGGTAGGGGGTGGGGAGAAAGAGGGAGGGGGGAGAGAGGGGGTGGGGGATGGGGTGAGAGGGGGTGGGGATGGGGAGAGAGGGGGTGGGGGGTGGGGAGAAGAGGGGATGGGGGAGGAGAGGGGTTGGGGGGAAGGGGGAGAGAGGGTGGGGGGAGCGGGTGTGGGGAGAGGTTGGTGGGAAGTGAGAGTGTGGGGGTGGGGGATGGGGAGGAGAGAGAGGGAGGGGGGGAGAGGGGGTGGGGGGGATGGGGAGAGAAAGGGTGGGGGGAATGGGGAGAGAGAGGGGTGGGGTTGATAGGATAGAGAGAGGGGAAGGGGGGGTGGGGGAGAGAGGGAAAGGGAGGGGAGAGAGAGGAGTGGGGTGAGGAAGGCTGGGTTATGGGGAGTGAAGGGGGGGTAGTGGGGGGGGGAGTGGGAAAATCGAAGGGCAGGTGATGTCAGGCAAACCCCATTATAGTAGGGGGTTATATTAAAGGGCGAGTTTTATTTTAATAAAGACTTTTTCCTCCCTCCCTCCCTTGAGTTTTGATTCGAATTGTGTTGAAATCCTTTTCTGCCCCTCCCTCCCATCACTTCCCTCCTCTCTCCTCCTTCTCTCACTCCTTCTATCCTCCTCTCTGCCCTCTTCTCACTCTCTGTCTCCCACCCGTTCCATCAGAGAGAGGAGAAGGGGGGGGATGGGGGGGGGGGGCAGAGAGAGACAGTGGAGAGGATGAGAGGAGACGGGGACGAGGGAGGAACAGGGGGAAGGAAGGGAAGGGAGAACAGGAGCGCGGGAGCATCTGAAATGTTTACATTTCGCTTGTCAATTTACGGCGCTGAATGATCAGGATACAAATATCTGTTTCGCCCTCCCTCCCCCCCTCCCTTCTCCCCCTCTCTCTCCCCCTCTCTCTCTCTGAGGAGATTGGGGGGAGGGGGGAACAGAAGTGAGAGACTGCGGGGGGCGCGGAGGGAGGAGAGAGGGAGGGGATAGGGCTGAGGAGAGTCGAGAGGGAGAAGGAAGGGCTTCTGAAAGAGGCCATCGTATACATAAGGTTTGTGTTTCTCCTCTCTCTCCCTCTCCTCTCCCCTCCCTTCCTCTCCCCTCCTTACTCTCTCCTCCCTCCTCCCTCTGCTCCTCTCCCCCATCTACTTTCTCCTCCCTCTCTTCCTCCCTCCTTCCCTCTTCTACTCTCTCTCCCCTCCCTCTCCTTCCTTCTCCCCTCCTCTTCCTCCCTCCCTCCTCTTTCCCTCCTCTTCCTCGCCTCTCCCCCTCTACTCTTCCTCCCTCTCTCCTCTCTCCCGTCCACCTCCCCTTCCCTCCCCCTCACTCTCTCCTCCCTCCTCTCTCCTTCTCCCTCCTCTCCTCTCCTCTCCCCCCTTTCTACTGTCCCTCCTCTTCTCCACCTCCCTCCCTCTCTCCCTTCCCCTCCTCTCTCCCCTTCCCCCTCCCTCCCTCCCTCCCTTCCCCCTCCTCTACTCTCTCTCCCCTCCCTCCCTCCTCTCCCCCCTCTCCTCCTCCTCCTCTCCCCTCCCCACTCCTCCGTCCCTCTTCTCCCTCTCTCTCACCTCCTCTTCTCCCCTTCGCCTCCACCCTCCCCTCCCTTCCCCTCCCCTTTCATCTCCAATTTCCTCTCCCCTTCTCTGCCAAAACAAAATAAAGAGCAAGTTGTTATCGCGTCCCACAGCACGGAAACACGGGCCTCGAAAGGCACGGAAGCGCAGATGCTGCAGCCTGGAACATAACCCACACTCGCACCCACACACTCGCACTGAGAGCGCTGGGCGGCTCGGACTGTGCGGGCCGAAGGGCCTGTATCCACACTGTATCTCTAAATTAACCTGAACTAAATGCAGAGGAAAGTGGGAAATTCAGGGAGGCCTGCAACTGCGGAAAAAATCTTGAGCAAAACACACATCCACACACACACACCACACACACACAACACACGCACACACACACACACTCACACACCCACACACTCACACAACACAACAACACTCACTCACACAATCACTCACTACACACAACACTCACTCACACACACACACACTCAACACTCACACAACACACACACTTCACACACACAACACTTTCACCACACACACACCAACACTCACTCACACCACACATCTACACCACACACTGTCACACACACAACACCAGGCAACACACACACACACACTCTCTCTCTCTCACACACACTCACACACTCTCTTCTCTCACAACACACACAGACTCACACAACACACACACTCACACACCCACAACACACACACACACACAACACTCACACACACACACTCTCACACACACCACAGTCTCACACACCCCACACTCACACACACTCACACAACACACTCTCAACACATCCACACAAACACACCACACACATTCACACACCTCACACACACAACACACACTCTCACACACACACTTACAAACACACACACTCTCACCACCTCTACACACACTCACTCACACACAACACACTACCACACTTCGCTACTGTACAATCACACACACACACACAGACACACTCCACACCACTCACACACTCACCACACACACACTACACACACACACTCATGCCACACTCACAACTCTCACACACACTCAAACTATGCACACCTCACACACACTCACACCACACTCACTCCTGCTCCTCAACACGCTCTCAAACACTTCTCACACACACTCTAACACACACACGTCACACACTCGCTTCTCTAAACACACACACACTCACCACTCACACAACACACTCAC
Source organism: Okamejei kenojei (assembly GCA_035221665.1). Taxonomy (NCBI): domain Eukaryota; kingdom Metazoa; phylum Chordata; class Chondrichthyes; order Rajiformes; family Rajidae; genus Okamejei; species Okamejei kenojei. The sequence goes on along the minus strand of CM069160.1, from coordinate 25,496,735 downwards.
ACTCAACTCACACATACACATACACATACTCACACACACACACTCACACAACACACCTCACACACACACTCACACACACACACTCACCCACACACTCACACACACACACACACTCTCTCACACACACACACTCAAAAGGCAGAGATAGATGGATCAATAGACAATAGGTGCAGGAGGAGGCCATTCAGCCCCTCAAGCCAGCACCGCCATTCAATGTGATCATGGCTGATCATCCCCAATCAGTACCCCGTTCCTGCCTTCTCCCCATATCCCCTGACTCCGCTATCTTTAAGAGCCCTATCTAGCTCTCTCTTGAAAGCATCCAGAGAACCGGCCTCCACCGCCCTCTGAGGCAGAGAATTCCACAGACTCACCACTCTCTGTGAGAAAAAGTGTTTCCTCTTCTCTGGTCTAAATGGCTTACCCCTTATTCTTAAACTGTGTGCGGCCCCTGGTTCTGGACTCCCCCAACATCGGGAACATGTTTCCTGCCTCTGGCGTGTCCTGCTAAGGCAGAGATAGATAGATTGTTGATAGACTTAAGGCAGAGATAGGTAGATGTCTGATTAGTACGGGTGTCGGGGGCTATGGGGAGAAGGCAGGAGAATGGGGTTAGGAGGGAGAGATAGGTCAGCCATGAAAAGTGGATAGACTTGATGGGCCGAATGGCCTAATCTACTATGTCCTTATGAAAGGCTGATTGCTGGCAGCATGGACTGCTGAGGGGTGAATGGCCTGTGTCTGCATTGCTACTTAAACCACACTCAACTAAGTGTACAGGCAAACGGAGATGCAAGATGTAGCAGCATCTCTTGCTGGGAACTTCAGCA
>CM069160.1:25455905-25488405 GCA_035221665.1 Okamejei kenojei | reverse complement strand
GGATGGGATCCTCGGCAGCGGTGATGGGAGAGCCTCGGCGGCGATGGGAGCCTCGGCGGGGATGGGAGCCATCGGCGGGGGGGATGGGAGCCTCAGCGGTGATGGAGCCTCGGCGGTGATGGGAGCCTCGGCGGTGATGGGAGCCTCGGCGGTGATGGGAGCCTCGGCGGTGATGGGAGCCTCGGCGGTGATGGGAGCCTCGGCGGGGATGGGAGCCTCGGCAGCGGTGATGGGAGCCTCGGCGCGGTGATGGGAGCCTCGGCGGGGATGGGGGCCTCGGCAGCGGTGATGGGAGCCTCGGCGGCGATGGGAGCCTCGGCGGCAGCGGGGCCTCGCGATCAACCCGCGATTAGTGTGAGGCAGCGAGGGGAAGTCAATGGCCATCCGGCGTGGGGGGACTGCCGTGAGGGACGGTGGGAAAAGGTGGGGGATAGTCGGAGGGGGCACTTTTGTTTTGGATTCCTCTGCCCAGGGGATAAGCCTGCGTTCATTTGTTTGTTTGTTCGTTCGTTCGTTCCGGTTAAGGCACGGTGCACACGGCAGCCAGCCAACAGTCTCTCGTCTTTTACATTCATTTTAATTTCAAGTTTTCGTGGACCGTGTTGCGTGCTGATGAATAAAGTTCTATCGCATCGTATCATTTGAAGGGGCATCGAGTGTAAGAGACAGGATGTCACGATGCAGCTCCATAGGACTTTGGTCAGGCCACGTTGGCCGTACTGCATGCAGACTGTTCTGGTCCGCCCCCATTACAGGAAGGATGTGGACGCTATGGAGAGGGTGCGGAGGAGGGTTGCCTCAACGCTACCTGAATTTGGAGAGTTTCAGCTGCAGGGAGCGATTGGATAGACCAGGATTAGAAACATAGACAATCGGTGCAGGAGTAGGCCATTCGGCCCTTCGAGCCTGCACCGCCATTCAATATGATCATGGCTGACCATCCAACTCAGTATCCTGTACCTGCCTTCTCTCCATACCCCCTGATCCCCTTAGCCACAAGGGCCACATCTAACTCCCTCTTAAATATGGCCAATGAACTGGCCTCAACTACCTTCTGTGGCAGAGAATTCCACAGACTCACCACTCTCTGTGTGAAAAATGATTTTCTCATCTCCGTCCTAAAAGACTTCCCCCTTATCCTTAAACTGTGACCCCTTGTTCTGGACTTCCCCAACATCGGGAACAATCTTCCTGCATCTAGCCTGTCCAACCCCTTAAGAATTTTGTAAGTTTCTATAAGATTCCCCCTCAATCTTCTAAATTCCAGCGAGTACGAGCGAGAACGGCCAGTTCATTGGCTATATTTAAGAGGGAGTTAGATGTGGCCCTTGTGGCTAAAGGGATCAGGGGGTATGGAGAGAAGGCTGGTACAGGATACTGAGTTGGATGATCAGCCATGATCATATTGAATGGCGGTGCAGGCTGGAAGGGCCGAATGGCCTGCTCCTGCACCTATTGTCTATGTTTCTATGATTGTTTTCTCTGGAACGTCAGAGACTGATGGGAGACTTGATAGGAGTATATAAAACGATGAGAGACATAAATAGGGTAAACAGTCAGAACCTTTGTCTCCCCGAGGTTGGATCTCTCCAACACTAGAGGGTCACAGCTATAAGGCGAAAGTTTAAAGCAGATGTGTGGGGCAGGTGTTGGGGGTGGTGGGTGCCTGGAATGCACTACCAGGGGTGTTGGTGGAGGCAGGTATGATCGTGGTATCTGAGGCTTTTCGATAGGCACATGGAAATAGAGGGAATGGAGGGATATGGAACGTGCAGGCTGATGAGATCAGTTTAATTTGGCATCATTTTCGGCACAAGCATTCTGAGTCCATGGTGTATTGTTCTGTGTGTGGGTGAGAACTACAGATGCTGGCTTATATCGAAGATAGACACAAAGTGCTGGAGTAACCTCTCTGGAGAGAAGGAAGCGGGCGACGTTTCGGGTCAGGAACCTTCTTCAGACTGAAGAAGGGTCTGTCGGGGCGGGAGATGGCAACCTTCACGTGGTCCGCCCTGTTTCGACCAATGCAATCAACCTGGCGTGCACAAACAGAAGATCAAACGGAGCAAGTTGTCTTACAACGTTAGGCTGTGCACGCCTCACGCAAGAAGAAGAAAAGGAGAAGGGTCTCGACCTGAAAGGTCCCCCATTCCTTCTCTCCAGAGATGCTGCCTGTCCCGCTCAGTTACTCCAGCATTCTGTGTCTCTACTGTTTGATGTTCTATGTTTTCAGGATGAGGACCTTGAATATTTTCTCCAACTTCTACAGGTGCACGGTAGAGAGCGTTTCGACTGGTTGCATAACAGCCAGGTTCGGCAACTCGAAGGCCCAGGAGGGAAGAAGACGGCAAACGGTGGTGACCGCTGCCCAGCCCATCGCCATCGAAGGGATCGACAGGAGTCGCTGCCTCAAAAAGGCAGCCAGCATCATCGCGGACCCACACCACCCCGGCCACGCTCTCGTCTCGCCCCTGCCATCGGGAAGAAGGTACAGGAGCCCGAAAACTGCAACGTCCAGGTTCAGGAACAGCTTCTTCCAGACAGCCATCAGGCTAGTAAACACTGCAACTAAACGCTAAACTACAAACTGCCCGGTTGCACTTGGAACTCTGGGCGTTGTTTCGTTTTGTATTACGTTGTGTATTTTTAATTATTAAACTTTTAAATGTTCGTTTATCCTGTTTTCTATTGAGTATTGTGTTTACAAGCCTGTTCATACAGCACGGAAGCAGGCCATTTGGCCCGACTTGTTCATGCAGCCCAAGATCCCCGACTACACTACCATCACCTGCCTGCATTTGGCCCATATCCCTCTAAACATTTCCTATCCATGGACCTGTCTAAATGTCTCTTACATTTTATAGTCCTGCCTCAACTACCTCCCCTGGCAGCTTGTTCCACGCACCCACCACCTTCTGTGTGAAAAAAGGTACCCCTCAGGTTCCTGCTAAATCTTTCCCCTCAACCTTAAGCCTACGTCCTCTGGTTCCTGACTAGTGTAGGTGGGACACGTTGGTTGGCGAGGGGCAGCTTGGGCCCAAAGTCCTGTTTCCGCACCGATGCCACACTATGAGAGAGAGAGAGAGAGAGGGAGAGAGGTCTAGGAGCAGAATTAGGCCATTCAGCCCATCAAGTTTAACCATATAACCATATTCTAGTCCGTTTACTCCGGCATTGTGTGTCTATCTTCGGTTTAAACCAGCATCTGCAGTTCCTTCCTGCACATCCCGTATGAATATTGACTTCTCGAACTTCAAGGAACCCTTGCTTTCCCTCTCTCCCCACCCCTCCTCCCCCTTCCTAGTTCTGCGACCTCCTGATTAACGTTCATCTTTGAATGCTTCATTGCCACCTTCCGCAAGCTAGCTGTGATCTATTCTGCTTTATTTTCCTCGATTTCCGTCCCTTTTGACGTCTCGTGCTCACACCGCACCCTTGCTTATCTCTGCGTCTCCCTCTCCCAGGACGGTCTGTCTGAGGAAGGGCCTCGACCCGAAACATCACCCGTTCCTTCTCTCCAGAAATGCTGCCTGTCCCGCTGAGTTACTCCAGAGCTTACTGTCTGTCTTCTCTGGAATATGGAAGCGCTCACATCCCAGAGATAGCGGCTTCAAGCTGAGACAATCGATCCATAAATAAAAGGTTGTATTGTTTTACGACTACAGGGCTCAGTGGGCTTTCCCTTCAAAGCAATTTAATCCCATCAGGTCATTAGTTTATGGTTCAATGACATATATTGTTATATTTTTATTGCATTGTGCACCGCTCCATAATACTTGCATTAAGCTATATTTTACCTCTGTTTGTTTTGCTGTAACCTTCTCCCAACTAACAAAGATCTATTCTACATTTTACTTGATCTCCATTCCCTTTGTCAGTTTTCACACCTTCACGCTTCCTTATCTCTGTACCTCCCACTCCCCTGACATCAGGCTGAAGAAGGGTCTCGACCCGACCCGGAACGTCACCCGCTCCTTCTCTCCAGAGATGCTTCCCGCTCTCCCGCTGAGTTACTCCAGCATTTTGTGCCTTTTTTTCGATTTAAGCCAGCATCTGCAGTTCCTTCCTATGCGTTAAGCGTCAGTTTAGTTTAAGAGATGCAGCGAGGAAATAGGCCCCTTGGCCCTCAGCCATTAGGCTATTAAACACAACACCAAACAAGCTCTGAACAACAACAGTCTATTGTTATGCCCCCGTCCCACTTCGGAAACCTGAACGGAAACCTCTGGAGACTTTGCGCCCCACCCAAGGTTTCCGCGCGGTTCCCGGAGGTTTTTGTCCTCTGGCAACCACCTTCAACTAGCATCGCGACCGGCTTTGACTAACAAATTACCGATTTCTAAAACGGAAACCACTTTCGACCATGAGGGAGACTGACAAAAACCTCCGGGAACCTCTGGGAACCGCACGGAAACCTTGGGTGGGGCGCAAAGTCTCCAGAGGTTTCCGTTCGGGCTTCCTAAATGGGACAGGGGCATTACTATTGCACTTTATCTGTTTATTTATTGCATATTCTGTTGTGCTGCAACAAGTGAGACTTTCATTGTCCCGTCCGGGACATCTGACAATAAAACACTCTTGACTTGACTCTTGACTATATATATGTTCCATGGTATATAAACACACTGAACTTTTATCTCCAGGTCTGTATGATGTTTACATATTCTGTTGTGCTGCAGCAAGCAAGAATGTCATTGTCCTATCTGGGACACATCGCAATAAAGCTCTCGCGACTCTTGCCTCTTGACTTGACCCAGTCCATGGTGACCAGCATTGCCTGCACACTAGCATGATCCTGAAGGGCCTGTTTCCACGTTGTATCGCTAACTAACTCAATTAGTTCCCAATGACACGCCAGGGCAGATCTACAGTGGCTTGCAAAAGTATTCATATCCCTTGAACTTTTCCACATTTTGTCACGTTACAACCACAAACGTAAATGTATTCTATTGGGATTTTATGTGATAGACCAACACAAAGTGGTGCATAATTGTGAAGTGGAAGGAAAATGATACATAGTTTTCTTTTTTTTTTACAAATAAAAAATTGAAAAGTGTGGCGTGCAAAAGTATTCAGCCCCCATTACTCTGATACCCCTAAATAAAATCCAGTGCAACCAATTGCCTTCAGAAGTCACCTAATTAGTAAATAGAGTCCACTTGTGTGTAATCTAATCTCAGTATAAATACAGCTGTTCTGTGAAGGCCCCAGATGTTTGTTAGAGAACATTAGTGAACAAACAGCAACATGAAGCCCAAGGAACACACCAGACAGGTCAGGGATAAAGTTGTGGAGAAGTTTAAAGCAGGGTTAGGTTATAAAAAAATATCCCGAGCTTTGAACATCTCACGGAGCACTGTTCAATCCATCATCCGAAAATGGAAAGAGTATGGCACAACTGCAAACCTACCAAGACATGGCCGTCCACCTAAACTGACAGGCCGGGCAAGGAGAGCATTGATCAGAGAAGCAGTCCCAAGAGGCCCATGGTAACTCTGGAGGAGCTGCAGAGATCCACAGCTCAGGTGGGAGAATCTGTCCACAGGACAACTATTAGTCGTGCACTCCACAAATCAGGCCTTTTATGGAAGAGTGGCAAGAAGAAAGCCATTATTGAAACAAAGCCATAAGAAGTCTGTTTGCAGTTTGCCACAAGCCATGTGGGGGACACAGCAAACATGTGGAGGAAGGTGCTCTGGTCTGATGAGACCAAAATTGAAGTTTTTGGCCTAAATGCAAAACGCTATGTGTGGCAGAAAACTAACACTGCACGTCACCCTGAACACACACCATCCCCACTGTGAAACATGGTGGTGGCAGCATCATGCTGTGGGGATGCTTTTCTTCAGCAGGGACAGGGAAGCTGGTCAGAGTTGATGGGAAGATGGATGGAGCCAAATATAGGGCAATCTTGGAAGAAAACCTTTTAGAGTCTGCAAAAGACTTGAGACTGGGGCGGAGGTTCACCTTCCAGCAGGACAACGACCCTAAACATACAGCCAGAGCTACAATGGAATGGTTTAGATCAAAACATATTCATGTGTTTAGAATGGCCCAGTCAAAGTCCAGACCTAAATCCAATTGAGAGTCTCTGGCAAGACTTGAAAATTGCTGTTCACAGACGCTCTCCATCCAATCTGACCGAGCTTGAGCTATTTTGCAAAGAAGAATGGGAAAAATTTCAGTCTCTAGATGTGCAAATCTGGTAGAGACATACCCCAAAAGACTTGCGGCTGTAATTGCAGCGAAAGGTGGTTCTACAAAGTATTGACTCTAACACGCTGAATACTTTTGCACGCCACACTTTTCAGTTTTTTATTTGTAGTAAAATTTGGAAACCATGTATCATTTTCCTTCCTCTTCACAATTATGCACCACTTTGTGTTGGTCTATCACATAAAATCCCAATAAAATACATTTACGTTTGTGGTTGTAACGTGACAAAATGTGGAAAAGTTCAAGGGGTGTGAAAACTTTTGCAAGCCACTGGAAGTGCTGGAGTAACTTTGGGGGTGACAGGCAGAATTTCTGGAGGGAACGGATGGAACATTTTGGATGGGGAACCTTCTTCAGACTGATTATATTTTAGTGGTTTCACTGTAGTGGTTTCAAATTTGAGTGGTTTCACTGTACATTCATTGGGTACACGTGACAATCAAGAAACCTTTGCAATTCTCTTCCTGGATGCCGCAGGACTTGATGAGAATTCTAGCATTTACTGATTTTGTTTTAGAGATAGAACACGGAAACAGGCCCTTCGGCCCACGGACTCCGTGCCGACCAGCGATCCCCCGCACACTAACACCATCCTACACACACTGGGGACAATTTGCAATTTTTACCACAGCCAATTAGCCTGCAAAACCTGCACGTCTTTGGAGTGTGGGAGGAAACCGGAGCAGCCGGAGAAAACCCACGCAGGTCGCGGGGAGGACGTGCAAACTCCGCACAGACAGCGCCCGTGTTCAGGATCGCACCTGGGTCTCTGGCCCTGTGAGGCAGCAACTTCACCCGCCGGCCCGCCCCTTGGCCGTCTGTAAATTGTGCTCAGGGTAGAACCAGTACGTGAAGGCCTGTTTCCGCACTAAACCGAAAACCACGATCCAATCCGGGGCTGACTCTTAATCCACAGTTGGTACGGTGGGAAAAGATCGCTCATTCAATCCCTGTTTGAGCTCATGGACAAGCAGCTGTATGTACTCAAGCACTTTATCAATATAAACATTAATCAGATTCATAAGAGTGTAAGTGGGCATTGAGCCAGGTATCACTGTGCCCCCACTGCCAATTAGCAACTCATTAAAGCACGCAGCTATAGACAATATTAATTACGTTTATTGCGAGCCACAAGATGGTAACAAAGTTGAAAACTGTATCATTTTCACTGCTTTTAATTAAACAAGACCAGGCGAGTAATTACGCAAGTAATTAGTCAGAGAAAAATAGAGGAGGATTTATGAGTTGGTGTCTGCATTGAATGGTCTGGATTCCACCGTCTCTCTCTCTCTGCATCCGCTCTGTGCCTTGTTCCTCACCCCCCCCTAATCCACATCCCCCCCCCCCATCCCCACCGCCCTCCCCCCACCCTTCCCCTTCCCCCCATCCCCAACCCACACCCCTCCCCCTACCCCTCTCCCCACCCCTCCCCGACCCCTCCCCCACAACCCCCTCACCGTTCCCACCATGACCCCCTCAACCCCTCCCCCTCCCCCCACTGACCCCCTCCCCTCCCCCCACGACCCCCTCACCCCTCCCCGACCCCTCCCCCCTCCGACCCCCTCACCACCCCGCCCATCCCCTCCCCCTCCCCATCCCCCTCCCCCACCCCTCCCCCCACCGACCCCCTCACCCCTTCCCCCACGACACCCTCACCCCTCCCCCACCCCTCCCCCACCCCTCCCCCCACTGACACCCTCATCCCTCCCCCCTCTCCCTCCCCACCCACCCACCCCCCCACCGACCCCATCCCCCCACCGACCCCATCACTCCTCCCCCCTCCGACCCCCTCACCACTCCGCCCATCCCTCCCCCCACCCCTACCCCCCTCCCCCTCCCCCCCTCCCCCTCCCCCACCCCTCCCCCCACCGACCCCCTCACCCCTTCCCCTAAGACACCCTCACCCCTCCCCCACCCCTCCCCCCACTGACACCCTCATCCCTCCCCTCCCCCTCCCCACCCCCGCACCCCCCCACCGACCCCCTCACCCCTCCCCCCACCGACCCCCTCTCCTCTCCCCCACCACCGACCCCCTCCCCCTCACCCCTACCCCTCCCCCTCCCCCTCCCCATCCCCACCGACCCCCCCACCCCTCTCCCCACCGACCCCCTCTCCTCTCCCCCACCACCGACCCCCTCACCCTGTCCTTCGTTATAAGGACAAACCACAAATACTGGTTTACACCAAAGACCGGTGGCGCAGCGGTAGAGTTGCTGCCTCACAGCGCCAGAGACCCGGGTTCAATCCCGACTACGGGTGCTGTCTGTGCGGAGTTTGTACGTTCTCCCCGTGACCTGCGTGGGCTTTCTCCGGGTGCTCCGGTTTCCTCCCACACTCCAAACTCGTACAGGTTTGTGGGTTAGACGAAAATGCTGGAGAAACTCAGCGGGTGAGACAGCATCTATGGAGCGAAGGAAATAGGCAACGTTTCGGGCCGAGAACCTTCTTCTGACTTACGTACGTCTGAAGAAGGGTTTCGGCCCGAAACGTTGCCTATTTCCTTCGCTCCATAGATGCTGCCTCACCCACTGAGTTTCTCCAGCATTTTTGTCTACCTTCGATTTTCCTGCTTCTGCAGTTCCTTCTTAAACAGGATTGTAGGTTAATTGGCTTTAGTGTAATTGTAAATTGTGCCTGGTGTGTGTGGGATAGTGTCAGTGTGCGGGGATCGCTGGTCGGCACGGGCTCGATGGGCCGAACGGCCTGCTTCTGCGCTGTATCTCTCAACTAAATTAAACTAAACTAAATTAAAGAGAGACAAAGTCCTGGAGTAATTGAGCGGGTCAGGCAGCATAGGTTCATAAAGTCTTAAGTTACAGGAGTATTCTTGAGTCTACTCTGCCATTCAATCATAGTCACAGACTGACACGGTGTGTAAACAGGCCCTTCGGCCCAACTAGCCCACACCGGCCAACATGTCCCAGCTACACTAGTCCCACCTGCCAGCGTTTGGTCCACATTCCTCCAAACCTGTCCTATCCATGTACCTGTCTAAATGTTTCTTAAACGTTGGGATAGTCCCAGCCTCAACTACCTCCTTTGGCATCTTGTTCCACTCACCCTTTGTGGGTGTGTGTGTCAGTGTGTGTGTGTGTGTGTGTGGGTGTGGGTGTGTGTGAGTGTGAGTGTGGGTGTGGGTGTGGGTGTGTGTGTGTGTGTGTGTGTGTGTCAGTGTGTGTGTGTGTGAGTGTGAGTGTTGGTGTGTGTGTGTGTGTGTGTGTGTGTGTGTGTGTGTGTGTGTGAGTGTGTGTGTGTGGGTGTGGGTGTGGGTGTGGGTGTGGGGGTGTGTGTGTGTGTGTGTGTTGTTTGTGTGTGTGGTGGGTGTGTGTGTGTGTGGGTGTGTGTGTGTGTGTGTGTGTGGGTGTCTGTGTGGGAGGGGTGTGGGGCCTGGGTTTGTGGGTGTGTGTGTGTGTGTGGTGTGTGTGTGTGTGTGTGTGTGTGTGTGTGTGTGGGTGTGTGTGTGTGTGAGGGTGTGTGTGTGTGGTGTGTGTGTGTGTGAGAGAGAGTGTGTGTGTGGGTATGGTGTGTGTGTGCGTGCGTGTGTGTGTGTGTGTGTGTGTGTGTGTGTGTGAGGGGTGTGGGGCCTGGGTGTGTGTGTGTGTGTGTGAGAGGGGTGTGGGGCCTGGGTGTGCGTGTGTGTGTGTGAGAGGGGTGTGGGGCCTGGGTGTGCGTGGGTGTGTGTGTGTGAGAGAGGGGTGTGGAGCCTGGGTGTGTGTGTGTGTGTGTGTGTGAGAGAGGGGTGTGGGGCCTGGGTGTGTGTGTGTGTGTGTGTGTGTGTGTGTGTGTGTGTGTGTGAGAGAGGGGTGTGGGGCCTGGGTGTGCGTGGGTGCTGTGCCAGGTGAGCTTGGGTGAGGCACGATGGTGGAAGCAAGGGTGGAGGGTGGGGGTCCAGTGTGGGTGAAGGGTGGGGTGTCAAGTTGCGTGGGGTGGGTGAGGTTACACAAGGGGTGGGTGGCTGGGTGGGTAGGTGCCAGAGTGTGGGCGGTGGGTGCCCAGTCTGGGCGACACTGTGACCTGCCCCTCACCCAACCTCTATCCCCACCCCAGGCAGTGGGGAGACACGGATATGCCAGGACTCCCCCTGCATGTACACCTCCCTCTACCCCCCCCCCCCGCCTCCCTTCTCCCCCTGTCCACTACCCTAGCCTGCTTGGGCAGAGTAGTAAGCAGCCTTATCCTTGCAGGGAGGAGTGTGCAGGAAGGAACTGCAGGAGGATGAGGGTTGATCTTATCAAGGTGTACAAAACCACAAGAGGAATAGAAACATAGACATAGAAACAATGACAATAGGTGCAGGAGTAGGCCATTCGGCCCTTCGAGCCTGCACCGCCATTCAATATGATCATGGCTGATCATCCAACTCAGTATCCTGTACCTGCCTTCTCTCCATACCCCCTGATCCCTTTAGCCACAAGGGCCACTTCTAACTCCTCTTAAATATGGCCAATGAACTGGCCTCAACTACCTTCTGTGGCAGAGAATTCCACAGATTCACCACTCTCTCTGTGTGAAAAATGTTTCTTTCATCTCGGTCCTAAAAGACTTCCCCCTTATCCTTAAACTGTGACCCCTTGTCCTGGACTTCCCCAATACCGGGAACAATCTTCCTGCATCTAGCCTGTCCAACCCCTTAAGAATTTTGTAAGTTTCTACACGATCCCCCCTCAATCTTCTAAATTCCAGCGAGTACAAGCCGAGTCTATCCAGTCTTTCCTCATATGGAAGTCCTGACATCCCAGGAATCAGTCTGGTGAACCTTCTCTGTACCCCCTCTTTGACAAGAAGGTCTTTCCTCAGATTAGGAGACCAAAACTGTACGCAATACTCCAGGTGTGGTCTCACCAAGACCCTGGACAACTGGGTCGGAACTGGGAATGGAATAGATCGGAGAGATGCACAGAGTCCCTTGCCCAGAGTGGGGGAATCGAGGACCAGAGGACAAGGGGAAAAGATTTAATAGGAATCTGAGGGGTAACTTTTTCACACAGAGGGTGGTGGGTGTATGGAACAAGCTGCCAGAGGAGGTAGTTGAGGCTGGGATTATCCCAACATTTAAGAAACAGTTAGACAGGTACATGGATAGGACAGGTTTGGAGGGATCTGGGCCAAACGCACAGGCAGGTGCAACTAGCGTAGCTGGGACATGTTGGCCGGTGTGGGCAAGTTGGGCCAAAGGGCCTGTTTCCTCACTGTATGAATGTGTGTCAAACAATCCTCCCCCTGCCCAGAGCTCTTAATTCTAGAAGTAGATTTTAATTCCTTTTCTTCATTCCTCTTCTCTCCCCGTTTCGCTTGCTGCCAAGCTGCCAGGGCGGCACACAGTGGCGCAGTTTAGTTCATGGTTAAGCCCAGCTCCGATAGACATCTCACCCTCTCTACCCCCCCCCCCCCCTCCCCTCCACTCCACTTCCTCTCTTCCCTCTCTCTGTCCTTTGCACTCACGTGCACAGCTGTGTGTCTTTCTTTGTGTGTGTGTGAGAGGTGTGTGTGTGAGAGGTGTGTGAGAGGTGTGTGTGTGTAAGTGTTGTGAGTGTGTGGCAGAGGGGGTGTGTGTGTGTGAGAGGTCTGTGTGTGAGAGGTGTGTGTTGTGTGAGAGGTGTGTGAGTGTGTGGCAGAGGGGTGTGTGTGTGTGTGAGAGGTGTGTGTGTGAGAGGTGTGTGAGAGGTGTGTGTGTGTAAGTGTGTGTGAGTGTGTGGCAGAGGGTGTGTGTGTGAGAGGTGTGTGAGTGTGTGGCAGAGCGGGTGTGTGTGTGTGAGAGGTGTGTGTGAGAGGTGTGTGTGTAAGTGTGTGTGAGTGTGTGGCAGAGGGTGTGTGTGTGAGAGGTGTGTGAGTGTGTGGCAGAGGGTGTGTGTGTGTGTGAGAGGTGTGTGAGTGTGTGGCAGAGGGTGTGTGTGTGCGAGTGAGAGAGAGAGGAGGTGCCTGTGAGAGAGAGGTGTGTTAGAGAGTGTGTGTGTGAGAGGTGTGTGTGTGTGAGAGAGCTGTGTGTGTGCTCGTGTGTGTGTGTATACATGCGTGTGATGATGTGTGTGTGTGTGTATACATGCATGTGAGGATGTGTGTGTGTGTATACATGCGTGTGAGGATGTGTGTGTGTACATGCGTGTGAGAATGGGTGCGTGTGTGTACATGCGTGTGAGGGTGTGTATACATGCGTGTGAGGATGTGTGTACATGCGTGTGAGGATGTGTGTGTGTGTACATGCTTGTGAGGATGTGTGTATATGCGTGTGAGGATGTGTGTGTACATGCATGTGAGGATGTGTGTGTGTGTACATATGTGCGAGGATGTGTGTGTGTATACATATGTGCGAGGATGTGTGTGTGTGTGTGTTTGTAACATGCGTGTGAGGATGTGTGTGTGTGTAACATGCGTGTGAGGATGTGTGTGTTTGTAACATGCGTGTGAGGATGTGTGTGTGTGTGTAACATGCGTGTGAGGATGTGTGTGTTTGTAACATGCGTGTGAGGATGTGTGTGTGTGTGTAACATGCGTGTGAGGATGTGTGTGTGTGTAACATGATTGTGAGGATGTGTGTGTGTAACATGTGTGTGAGGATGTGTGTGTGTGTGTGTGTGTGTGTGTGTGTGTGTGTGTGTGTGTGTGTGTGTGTATACATGTGTGTGAGGATGTACACACACACACAGACACACCGTGCTGATGCCAGCCGCCTGAGGTTTGTGGCTTTCCTGCATTGAAAAGTCCCCAAACTGTGACAAACACAACTGTGTGGGAGGAACTGCCGATGCTGGTTTAAACCAAAGACAGACACAAAAAGCCGGAGTAACTCAGCGGGACAGGCAGCATCTCTGGAGAGAAGGAAGGGTGGTGTTTCCGGCTGAGACCCTTCTTCAGGCTGCTGAGGGGTCTCGACCTGACACGTCACCCATTCCTTCTCTCTGGAGATGCTGCCTCTCCCGCTGAGTTACTCCAGCTTTTCGTGTCTCCGTTCTAAGAATAGTTTAGTTCAGAGGTACACAGCGCCTAAACAAGCCCTTCGGCCTGTCCCGCTGAGTTACGCCAGCATTACTTTATGCCTATCTTCGTTGTAAACCAGCATCTTAACACAGAAACATAGAAACATAGACAATAGGTGCAGGAGCAGGCCATTCGGCCCTTCCAGCCTGCACCGCCATTCAATATGATCATGGCTGATCATCCAACTCAGTATCCTGTACCTGCCTTCTCTCCATACCCCCTGATCCCTTCAGCCACAAGGGCCACATCCAACTCCCTCTTAAATATAGCCAACGAACTGGCCTCAACTACCTTCTGTGGCAGAGAATTCCACAGATTCACCACTCTCTGTGTGAAAAATGATTTTCTCATCTCGGTCCTAAAAGACTTCCCCTTTATCCTTAAACTGTGACCCCTTGTCCTGGACTTCCCCAACATCGGGAACAATCTTCCTGCATCTAGCCTGTCCAACCCCTTAAGAATTTTGTAAGTTTCTATAAGATCCCCCCTCAATCTTCTAAATTCTTAAGGGGGAAGAGGGGGGGGGGGGGGAGAGAGAGAGAGAGAGAGAGACACGGGGAGAGAGTGGGGAGAATGGAGAGGGAGGGGTGGGAGGGTGAGGGAGTGTGTGTGTGGAGATCGCTGTGCCGTGAGAGGTGGGGAGAGAAAGGGTGGGAGGGGTGGCGGTGGGGGGGGGGGAGACCTTGTGTGACTCATTCCCCCCCCCCCCCCCCCATTTTATTGTCGCTCTCTCGGTGTGGGTGGCGATGGAGGAAGTGACAACTTGGTCGCTTCCTGCTCTCTGGTGAAAACTGGTAGAGCGAGAGAGGAGTATCTCCAAACTCAAAAACTCTAAAGGAGAGAGAGAAAGTGGGAGGGAGAGGGAGTGGGGCAGAGGCGGAGAAGATTTCGACGCTTCTGGCTCCCATCGAACACCCCCCCCCCCCTCCACCCCTCTCTCCTCTCCTCGACCCCCCCCCCCACCCCTCCCCAAAGGCCGCTAACCATCTCTGGGTACCCACACCCCTCTCTTCCCTCTCTCCCCTCCACCCGAGGGACCCTAAACCCCCCCACGATGGGGACATGAGGCGGCCGGTTCAACTTGAGGGGACCCTGCCCCCAAATTGAGGTGAGTGCGGACCATTCTGGAACTTTCTGATGCCGCCCCCCCCATGGGGCCAACGTCAGAGGAGAAACCTGTCCCGTAGGCCTCAACTCTTCTCCCAGTTCATGGAGAGGGGGAGAGGGGGAGAGAGGAGAGGGAGGGGGAAATGTTGAGGGGGGGAGGAAGGGATTGGGGTCGGAAGGGGGGGTCGGTGAGGATGTGGGAGGAGATCAGATTTGGATCTTGACACCAGAGAGAGAGAGAGAGAGGGAGGGGGAAAGAGAGGGGGGGGGAGAGAGAGAGACATGGGAAGAGAGTGGGGAGAAAGGAGAGGGAAGGGACAGAGGTGGGGAGAGAGGAGAGATAGAGAGGTAAAGAGAGAGAGAGAGAGAGAGAGGGGGGGGGAGAAAGGTGGGACAGAGAGGGGAAGAGAGAGGGGAAGGGAGGAGAGACATGGGGAGAGAGTGGCGAGAAAGGAGGGGACATAGAGGTGGAGAAAGGAGAGAAATAGCGAGAGGGGAGAGGAGAGAGAAAGGAGAATAGAGGGGGAGATGGGAGAGAGAGACATGGGGAAAGGGGAGCGAGAAGGGGACAGAGATGGAGAGAGTGGAGGGAAAGAGGGAGAGGGGGAGATGGGGAGAGGGGGGAGAGATGGGGAAAGGGGTGAGAGATGCAGGGGTTCAGTGGGGAGAAAGGAGAGAGGGGGAGGGGGAGAGATAGAAAGTGATGGAAAAATGGGAAGGGGAGAGAGAGAGAGGATGGGGAAAGAAATAGAGAGGGAGAGAGAGGGTGGGGTGAATGGAGAGGGGGAAAGAGTGTGATGGAGAAAGGGGATGTGGGGAGAGAGACAGGGATAGAGAGAGAAAGAAAGGGATAGAGGGGGGGAGAGAGAGAGAGAGAGAGAGAGGGAGAGGGAAAAAGAAACAGAGGCAGAGAGGGACGGAGAGAGAGAGAGAAAGTGATGGAGAAAGGAGGAAGGAGAGAGAGAGAAACAGGATAGAGAGAGAAATAGAGAGCGAGAGAGAGAGGGGGAGAGAGAGAGAGAGAGAGAGGGGGAGAGAGAGAGAGAGAGAGGGGGAGAGAGAGAGAGAGAAAGAGAGAGAGAGAGAGAGGGAGAGAGAGGGAGAGAAAGATAACGAGAGAGAGAGCGGGTTTTTCTGCATGTACGGATCAAAGGCACAACTTTCTCCTTGCAAAATGGCGAGTCTGATTTAGCCTCCATCTTGCGCCTTTTGTTGTTTACACCGGGTGTTGTGGAGAGGTGGGGGGGGGAGGGTGACGGAGCGGGGGGAGTTTTTACGCCTGGCCTGACCACCTCTCCCTTCCCCCTGAGGAGTGGTGGCGGTTTCCACGTCTCTGCCTGCCCATCGCCCCTCCCTCCATTACACCGGGCCTTGTCTGAGAGGCTCCGTCTTCCTCTCTCTGCTCCCCCTTCCTCCTCCTCTCCCTCACTCTATCCCTCCCCTCCTCCGTCCCTCCATCTTCCTCCTCTCCCATCCTCTATCCTCCCCTCCTCTCCCTTCATCCTCCTCTCCCCTCCATCCTCCTCTCCCTCCCTCTTTCCTCCTCTCCCTCCCTCTATCCTCCCCTCCTCCCTCTATCCTCCCCTCCTACCTCCCCCCATCCTACCCTCCTCCCCGTCCCTCCATCCTCCTCCTCTCCATCCCTCTATCCTCCCCTCCTCCCTCCTCCATCCTACCCTCCTCCCTCCCTCCATCCTACCCTCCTCTCTCCCTCCATCCTCCCTCCTCCCTCCCTCCATCCTACCCTCCTCTCTCCCTCCATCCTCCCCTCCCCCTCCCTCCCCCTCCATCCTACCCTCCACCGCTCCCTCTATCCTCCCCTCCTGTCTCCCTCTATCCTACCCTCCTGTCTCCCTCCATCCTCCTCCTCTCCCTCCCTCTATCCCCCCCTCCTCTCCCTCTATCCACACATGCCCCCGCTCCCCCCTCTCTCCCTCTCACTGCAGCCCCCCTCCCTATCCCTCTCTCCCCCGCTCTCCCTCTCTCTCCCCTCTCCCTCCCCTCCCTCTCTCCCCCTCTCTCTATCCCCCCCCCCTACCCCCGCTCATCCGTCCTCTCTCCCTATCTCCCTTTCCTCCCCCTCTCCCCGCTATCCCGCTCTGCTTCCCTTCCTCTCTCCCACTGCTCCCCTCCCTCACTCCCTCTATCTCCTCCCCGCTCTCCCTCCCTACTCCCCTGCACGCTCCCCCCCCTCCCCCCTCCATCCCCCTGCTCCTCCGCCTATTCCCTCTATCCCCCCATATGGGACGAGCTGCCAGAGGAGCTATTGAGGCACACTTGTCCCACATTCCCACATTTGGTCCATATCCCTCTAAACCTGTCCCATCCATGTACCTGTCAAAAATTCTCTCAAACATTGCGATAATCCCAGCCTCAACTACCTCCTCTGGCAGCTTGTTCCATACTCCCACCACCCTTTGTGTGAAAAAGTTACCCCTCAGACTCCTATTACGTATTTTACATCTCTATAAGACCACCCCTCACCCTCCTGCGCTCCAAGGAATAGAGTCCCAGCCTGCCCAACCTCTCCCTGTAGCCCACACCCTCTAGTCCCGGCAACATCCTTACAATTCCTCTCTGCCCCCTTTCCAGCTTGACAACATTTTGTCCTATAACACGGTGCCCAGAACTGAGCACAACACTCTCAATGTGGCCTCACCAAGGTGTTATACAACTGCAGCGTGACCTCCCAACTTCTACACCGAATAGTGTAGACAAAAATGCCGGGGGAAAACTCAGCGGGTGAGGCAGCATCTATGGAGCGAAGGGAATAGGCGACCCTTCTTCAGTCTAATTTTCCAGCACCTGCAGTTCCTTCGTAAACAGTCTATACTGAATACTGGCTGATGAAGGCCAATGTGCCAGCCTTGTAGATGATCTTATATCTGTAGTTATACGTATATATCCTTGTTCTTGGACATATGGTATTCTGGTACTTATAGAATCGAGAGCCAGAGGACATAGGTTAAGGTGAGGGGGGGGAAAGATTTAATAGGAACCTGAGGGGGCATCTCCTTTGGACAGAGGGTGGTGGGTAGACAGTATATTTTAGGGGGGGGGGGATAAAGCAAATCACAGGGGCACGTCGGGATCTTACTGTGTACCAATTGAGTGAGGTCGTGCCTCCAGCCAGGCAATTGGCAGCAACTTACGATGCTTGCATTTATTTCGAGAGGAGTAAATTATAAAAACAAGGATGTACTGTGGAGAATGGGATAGGAGGGATGATTGAATGGCAGAGTAGAATGGCCTCATTCTGCTCTTATGACCTTCTGAAAATCACAGTTATAAAGCTGTACAGCATGGGAAAAGGCCGTTCGGCCCAACTCATTCATGCCAGCCCAGCTAGTCCATGTATTGCCCATAGCTCTACCTAATGTACTGGAGTTTGCCTTGAATTTTTGGTATCATCTAATCCAATTGCACGTGACTATAATAAACTTAAAGCCAAACCAACCTGCATTTGGCCCACTATTCCTCAAAACCTTTTATAGGTGCAAGAATAGGTGCAGGAGTCGCCCATTCGGCCCTTCGAGCCTGCACCGCCATTCAATATGATCATGGCTGATCATCCAACACAGTATCCCGTACCTGCCTTCTCTCCATACCCCCTGATCCCCTTAGCCACAAGGGCCACATCTAACTCCCTCTTAAATATAGCCAATGAACTGGCCTCAACTACCTCTGTGGCAGAGAATTCCACAGATTCACCACTCTCTGTGTGAAAAATGTTTTCCTCATCTCGGTCCTAAAAGATTTCCCCTTTATCCTTAAATTCATGTAACTCTCCTAGTTTGCAAGTTGAGTCAGAAGTAAGGAAGTCAAATGCAAAGTTAGCCTCTATTTCGAGAGGACTAGAGTATACAAACAGAGATGTAACGCTGAGGCTCCACAAGGGGCTGGTCAGGCCACATTTGGAGAACTGTGAGCAGTTTTGGGCCCCATATCTGAGGAAGGATGCGCTGGCTCTGGAGAGGGTCCAGAGGAGGTTTACGAGAATGATCCCAGGAACGAGAGGGTTGACACACGGTGAGCGTTTGTCGGCACTGGGCCTGTACTCGCTGGAGTTTGGAAGGATGAGGGGGGACTCATTGAAACTTACCGAATAGTGAGAGGTCTGGACAGAGGGGATGTGGAGAGGATGTTTCCACTGGTGGGAGAGTCCAGGACCACTGGAGGGTGGTCAATCTGTGGACGTCATTGCCACAGACTGAGGTGGAGGTGAAGTCAGTCGATATTTGCACGGCAGAGGTTGACAGATTGGTAATTAGTACGGGAGTCAGGGGTTATGGGGAGAAGGCAGGAGAATGGGGGTTGGGAGGGAACGATAGATCAGCCATGATTGAATGGTGGAGTAGACTCGATGGGCCGAATGGCCTAATTCTGCTCCTTTCACTTGTGAACCCCTGATGGTGTGGAGAGGGGTTGGTCGGGAAAGGGGTGGGATGACTGGTAACGATACCCTTGTGACCTCTCGCCCTCCCTCTTCCTCCCCCTCTCTCCCTCCCCCTCTCTCCCTCCCTCCTCTCATTCTCTCTCTCTCCCTCCCTCACCCTCTCTCTCCCTCTCTCTCCATCTCTGTCTCTCTCTGCCTCCCTCTCGCTCTCTCTCTCTCCCTCTCTCTCCCCCCTCTCCCCATCTCTCTCTCTCCTCTCCCTCTCTCTCTCTCTTTCCCCTCCCTACCCCCCTCTCCCCCTCCCCCTCTCTCTCCCTCTCCCTCTCCCTCCCCTCTGTATCTCCCCTCTCTCCCTCTCTTTCCCTCTCGCTCGCTTTCCCTCCCCCTCTTCCCCTTCCACTCTCTCTCCCTCTCTATCTCCCTCTCTCTCCCTCTCCCTCCCCTTTCCCTTCCTCTCTCCCACTTTCTCTATCTCTCCCCCTCCCTCTCCCTCTCCCTCTCTCCTTCTCTCCCTCTCTCTTCCAGTGCCAGACCAGACGATGGAGGACCCATGCCGTTCGGCCCTGGAATCTCCCGGAACCTGTATCCCGGCTGGACCAGTGCCTGCACCGGGAGATGGGCAGGAAGAGGGGCAGGGGATGTGCCTTCCCTACCTGGACATCACCCATTCCCCAGCGACCTCTGGAACACCACCCGTGGGCGACAAGCCTCCTACTCAACCCTCCCAGGATCAAGATTCACCCCTCTCTGCCCGCTCGGACCACAATCCCAGCTCTCCAGAGAGACACCGAGAGGTGAGGGGCAGACAAAAGGACATCAGATAACGGGAGAAGAATTTCAGGGCTCTGGGGAGCATCGTAGAGCAGAGGGATCTAGGAGATAAACTCAAAAAACTGGAATAACACAGAGAGATCCAGGAGTGCAGGCGCATGGTTCCCTGAAGGTGGAGTCATAGAATCAGAGACATAGAAACATAGACAATAGGGGCAGGAGAAGACCACTCGGCCCTTCGAGCCAGCACCGCCATTCAGTGTGATCATGGCTGATCATCCACAATCAGTCTCCCGTTCCTGCCTTCTTCCCATACCCCCTTGATTCCGTTAGCCCCACGAGCTACATCTAACTCCCTCTTGAAAACGTCCAGTGAATTGCCCCATATCCCAATTCCGTTAGCCCTGAGCTAAATCTAACTCTCTCTTGAAAACATCCAGTGAATTGCCCCATATCCCAATTCCGTTAGCCCTGAGCTAAATCTAACTCTCTTGAAAACATCCAGTGAATTGGCCTCCACTGCCTTCTGTGGCAGAGAATTCCACAGATTCACAACTCTCTGGGTGAAATGTTTTTCCTCATCTCGGTCCTAAATGGCCTTCCCCTTATTCTTAAACTGTGAGCCCTGGTTCTGGACCCACCCCCCCAACATCTGGAACATTTTTCCTGCATCTAGCCTGTCCAATCCCTTAAGAATTGTATATGTTTCTATAAGATATCCTCTTATCCTCCTAAATTCCAGTGAATACAAGGCCCGGTAGTCGTAGGTAGATCGATTGGTCAAAAAGGCTTTTATCAGCCAGAGTATTGAGTCTAGGAGTTGGGAGGTCTTGTTGCTGTTGTATAAGACAGGCGAGGTTGCATTTAGAGTATTGTGTTCAGTTCTGGGCGCCGTGGGTTAGGAAAGTTGTTGTCAAGCTGGAAAGGGTGCGGAGAAGATTTACGGGAATGTTGCCAGCACTAGAGTGTCTAAGCTATAGGGGAGTCCAGAACCAGGGGGTCACTGTTTAAGAATAAGGGGTAGGCCATTTAGGACTGAGATGGGGAAAAACATTTTTCACCCAGAGAGTTGTGAACCTGTGGAATTCCCTGCCATAAAAGGCAGTGGAGGCCAATTCACTGGATGTTTTCAAGAGAGAGTTAGATTTAGCTCTTAGGAATTAAGGGAATCAAGGGATATGAGGAAAAAGCCATAACAGGGGTACTGATTTTGGATGATCAGCCATGATCATATTGAATTGCCGACTCCTGCTCCTATTTTCCATGTTTCTAAATTTCTATGAGAGGTTGAGCAGGCTGGGTGGGTCTCTATTCCTTGGAGCGCAGGAGGATGAGGGGTGATCTTATTGAGGTGTATAAAATCATGAGAGGAATAGATCGGGTAGACGCACAGAGTCTCCTGCCCAGAGTCGGGGAATCGAGGACCAGAGGACACAGGTTCAAGGTGACGGGGAAAAGATTTAATAGGAATCTGAGGGGTAACTTTTTCACACAGAGGGTGGTGGGTGTGTGGAACAAGCTGCCAGAGGAGGTAGTTGAGGCTGGGCGAATCCCAACGTTAGACAGGTACATGGATAGGACAGGTTTGGAGGGGTACGGACCAAACGCACAGGCAGGTGGGACTAGTGTAGATGGGACATGTTGGCCGGTGTGGGCAAGTTGGGCCGAAGGAAGGGCCTGTTTCCACACTGTATCACCATGACTCTATAACAGGCAGACGCAGTATTGAATAGGTAGCTGTGGTGAGGATATTTCCTCTAGTGGAAGAATCTAGAAGCGGGAATCACTGTGGGTTTAGTTTAGTTTAGTTTAGTTTAGTTTCCTTTCATTTCATTCAGTTCAATTTAGTTTTTTGTCATGTGTGCCGAGGTATGGTGAAAAGCTTTTGTTGCGTGCTAACCAGTCAGCGGGACGACCATACAATTGAGCCATTCATAGTGTATAGATATATTCTCACAGAGAGCTGCGAGTCTGTGGGATTCTCTGCCTCAGAGGGCGGTGGAGGCCGGTTCTCTGGACGCTTTCAAGACAGAGCTAGATGGGGCTCTTAAAGATAGCGGAGTCAGGGGATATGGAGTGAAGGCAGGAACGGGGTACTGATTGTGGATGATCAGCCATGATCACATTGAATGGCGGTGCTGGCTCGAAGGGCCGAATGGCCTCCTCCTGCGCCTATTGTCTATTGTCTATTGATAAAGGAATAACGTCCAGTGCAAGGTAAAGTCCAATCAAAGATACTCCGAGGGTCTCCGATGAGGTAGATAGTAGTTCAGGACTGCTCTCTGGTTGTGGTAGGATGGTTCAGTTGCCTGATAACAGCTGGGAAGAAACTGCCCCTGAATCTGGAGATGTGCGTTTTCACACTTCTGTACCTCGCGCCCGATGAGAGAGGAGAGAAGAGGGTGGGAGTGAGGAGAGAGTGATCTTCAGGATGTTTAGTTTAGTTTAGAGATAGAGTGGAAACAGATCCTTTGGCCCACCAAGTCTCTGCGACCAGCGATCCCCGTACACTAACACTATCCTACACACTAGGGCAATTTACAATTATTACCAAAGTCAAATGAATCTACAAACCTGTACGTCTTTAGAGGGTTATGAAGGGATTGGACACGCTAGAGGAAGGTAACATGTTCCCGATGTTGGGGGAGTCCAGAACCAGGGGCCACACACAGTTTAAGAATAAGGAGTAAGCCATTTAGAACGGAGACGAGGAAACACTTTTTCTCACAGAGAGTGGTGGGTCTGTGGAATTCTCTGCCTCAGAGGGCGGTGGAGGCCGGTTCTCTGGATACTTTCAAAAGAGAGCTAGATAGGGCTCTTAAAGATAGCGGAGTCAGGGGATATGGGGAGAAGGCAGGAACGGGGTACTGATTGGGGATGATCAGCCATGATCATATTTGTGTGCTGACTCGAAGGGCCAAATGGCCTACTCCTGCACCTGTTGTCTATTGAGTGTGGGAGGAAACCGGAACACCTGAACAGGTCACGGGGAGAACATGCTCCGTACTGACAGCACCCGGGATCAGGATCGAACCCGGGCCTCTGGCGTTGAAAGACAGCAACTCTAACTCTGCGCCACCTGTTGTCAGGTCTGGAGATGCCTGAGCTACAGGGAGGGGTCGAGCAGGCTGGGACTTTATTCCTCACAACGCAGGAGGATGAGGGGTGATCTTACAGAGTTGAGCGAAATCATTGAGAGGAATAGATAGGGTGAATGCACAGTCTTTTACCCAGAGTAGTGGAATCCAAACCCTACGTATGGTTTTGAGTACAGTTGGAATGTTATGTAGGGTTTTACAGGCCAGGAGAATAAGGGTTAGGATGGAGAGGTAGATCAGCCATGATTGAATGGCAGGGTAGGCTCGATGGGCCGAATGGCCTGATTCTACCACGATAGCTTGTGAATGTTCACCAGGGGGGATAGAATAGAATGAGTTCATGGCCAGATACAGGAAAAAATGGTCCCCATGTTGGGGGGGGGGGGGGGGGGGAGTCGAGGGGTGGGGGTGTTGGGGGGGGGGGGGGGGGGGGGGGGGGTTGGGGTGTCCAGAATCAGGGGATCACAGTTTAAGAATAAGAGGTAGCCAATTTAGGACTGAAATGAGGAAAAACTTTCACTTACGATTCACCTACAAACCTGCACGACATTGAGGGGGTGGGAGGAAACCGGAGCTAATTAACTGAAGACTCAGATTGGGCCAAGATTAGGACTGAGATGAAACAAAACTATAAGGACCGAGATGAGGAAAAACCTTTTCACCCAGAGAGTTGTGAATCTGTGGGATTCTCTGCCACAGAAGGCAGTGGGGGCCAAGTCACTGGATGTTTTCAAGAGAGAGTTAGATTTAGCTCTTTGGGCTAACCGAATCAAGGGATATGGGGAGAGAGCAGGAACGGGCTACTGATTCTGGATGATCAGCCGTGATCACATAGCATGGTGGTGCTGGCTCAAGGGGCCGAATTTACAAAATTCGTAAATTTCGTAAAATTCGAATTTACAAAACTTACAAAATTCTTAAGGGGTTGGACTGGCTAGATGCAGGAAGATTGTTCCCGATGTTGGGGAAGTCACAGTTTAAGGATAAGGGGGGAGTCTTTTAGGACCGAGATGAGAATATTTTTTTCACACAGAGAGTGGTGAATCTGTGGAATTCTCTGCCACAGAAGGTAGTTGAGGCCAGTTCATTGGCTATATATGAGGGAGTTAGATGTGGCCCTTGTGGCTAAAGGGATCAGAGGGTATGGAGAGAAGGCAGGTACAGGATACTGAGTTGGATGATCAGCCATGATCATATTGAATGGCGGTGCAGGCTCGAAGGGCCGAATGGCCTGCTCCTGCACCTAGTTTCTATGTTTCTCTGCTTCCTGGAGGGATAGAAAGATCCCACGAGCAGGGGAATGGAAAGATCCCGTGGGTGAGGTGGCCGGTGAGTTGGCATGAGACCTCTGTGCCCGGGAAGCTCGGGATGACCGGATGTGACCCGCTGACCTTTCCCTCCCCCCACCCCACACACAGGTCGGAGAGAGCGAGGAGGTGGGACAGGAGGGGGAGGGGGCAGGGTCACCCCTCGGGTCTCTGCCCCCGGAAGGCGGGCCGAGCTGCCCCTCGAGGTGCCCACCCGAGGGGACGGAGGATGGGGCGGGCTCTGTGTCAGAGGGCGGACGGAGATGGCAGGTGGTGCGGCATCTCAGCCTGGAGGGGCATTGCCCGGACGACGGAGTGGGGCACAGCGAGGTGAGTTGGCGGAGCTCTCGACCGCAGGTGCCAACGCGGTAGACGTGGGGACAAGCCCTTCGGCCCAGCTCGTCCATGCCAACCCAACTGCCAACCCCACGCTCCCACGCCTGCCCAACGCCTACAGGTTCCCAAGTTGTAGGAACAGAATTAAACCATTCAACCCATCGAGCCTACTCCGCAATTCAATCGTGGCTGATCTCTGCCTCCTAATCCCATTCTCCTGCCGTCTCCCCATAACCCGTGACACCCATTCTAATCAAGAACCTGTCCGTCTCTGCCTTAAAAATATCCACTGAGTTGGCCTCCACAGCCCTCTGGTGCAATGAGCTCTACAGATGAACTGCCCTCTGCCTAAAGCAGTTCCTCCTCACCTTCATTCTAAAGGAGCGCCCTTTAATTCTGAAACTACGACCTCTGATCCTAGACTCTCCCAGCAGTGGAAACATCCTTTCCACATCCACTCCCTCTGTGCCACTCGCCATTACGACAACATTTGTCCGTGCCAGCCAGTCGACAATGCCAATTCATTCTCTGACAATAGACATTAGACAACAGGTGCAGGAGGAGGGCATTCGGCCCTTCGAGCCAGCACCACCATTCAATGCGATCATGGCTGATCATCCCCAATCAGTACCCCGTTCCTGCCTTCTCCCCATATCCCCTGACTCCGCTATCTTTAAGAGCCCTATCTAGCTCGCTCCTGAAAGCATCCAGAGAACCGGCCTCCACCGCCCTCTGAGGCGGAGAATTCCACAGACTCACCACTCTCTGTGAGAAAAAGTGGTTCCGTTTCTGGTCTCCGTTCTAAATGGCTTACTCCTTATTCTTAAACTGTGGCCCCTGGTTCTGGTCTCCCCCAACATCGGGAACATGTTTCCTGCCTCTAGCGTGTTCAAGCGCTAACAATCTTATGTGTTTGAATGAGATCCCCTCTCATCCTTCCAAACTCCAGAGTGTACAATCCCAGCTGCTCCATTCTCTCAGCACATGACAGCCCCGCCATCCCGGGAATGAACCTTGTAAACCTACGCTGCACTCCCTCAATAGCAAGAATGCAACTCGTTCTACGCCCAACTCTTCCATGGTAACCCAACATGCAATGCCAACCCAACTCATTCTTGCCACCAGAACTCGGTCTGTGCCAAGCCAACCCATCCATGCCAACCCAACCCATCCACGTCAAGCCAACCCGTCCATAGCTATCCAACTTGTCCATGGCAACCCAACTCATTCTATGCCAACCTAACTTGTTCACACCAACCAGACACATCCAACCCAACATTCAATGCCAACCCAACTCATCCATGCCAACCCAACTCATCCAATGCCAACCCAACTCATCCAATGCCAACCCAACTCATCCATCATCCATGCCAACCCAACTGCCAACCCAACTCATCCAATGCCAACCCAACTCATCCATGCCAACCCAACTCATCCAATGCCAACCCAACTCATCCAATGCCAACCCAACTCATCCAATGCCAACCCAACTCATCCATGCCAACCCAACTCATCCAATGCCAACCCAACTCATCCAATGCCAACCCAACTCATCCATGCCAACCCAACTCATCCAATGCCAACCCAACTCATCCATGCCAACCCAACTCATCCATGCCAACCCAACTCATCCATGCCAACCCAACTCATCCATGCCACCACAACTCATTCTGTCAAAGCAACTCATTCCATGCCAATTCAACTCACCATTTTACCCCAACTCACAAGGGATAGGAGCAGAATTAGGCCATTCGGCCCATCAACTCTACCCCACAATTCAATCACGGCTGATCTATCTTTCCATCTCAACCCTATTCTCCTGCCTTCTCCCCGTAACCCCTGATACCTGCCCTGTCTCTATAGAGATGTATCTATTTCTGCTTTAAAAACTATCCACTGACGGCCCCCACAGCCTTCTGTGGCAAAGGATTCCGCAGATTCACCACCCACTGACTAAAGAAATTCCTCCTCATCTCCTTCCTAAAAGAACGTCCTTTAATTCTGAGGCTGTGCCCTCTGGTCCTGGGCTCTCCCACTAGTGGAAGCATCTCCTGCACATCCACTCTATCCAGGCCTTTTACTCATCCGCGTCAACCAAAGCCATCCCGTGCAAAGCCAGCCCATCCTATGCCAACCAAACTTCTCCATGCCAACCTAATCTCCCCACACCAGCCCAACTCTCCATGCATGACAACCCAACTCATTCCATGTCAACCCAATTCGTGTTAGCCCACTTCATCCTTACCAAATCAAATCATCCATGCCAGCCAGCGTCACCCATGCCAAGCCAACCAATTTCATGGCAACCAAAGCTATCCATGCCAACATAGCTAATTCCATGCTGGCCAATTAACCCATGCCAACCTAACTCACCACATACATACCCAACACCCATGCCCACCAACATGCCCCATCTAAGCTAGTCCCACCTGCCCACATTTGGCCTATATCCTTCTAAACCTTAGACACAAGGAACTGCAGGTTTGTAGGTTAATTGGCGTAGTAAGGTTGGAATTGTCCTCAGTGTGTGTAGGAGAGTGTTAGTCTGCGGGGATCGCTAGTCGACACGGACTAGGTGGGCTGAAGGGCTGGTTTCCGCGCTCAGGTGCCAGACCATCAGTTGCTGTAAAATCGGTGGTGGATCTGTGTTACCTCTCGTTACCAACTTTCCCCCCTCTGTGACAATTAGTCTGAAGAAGGGACATTGTCTGTCCATTCTCCTTTCCATTTTCTGGACTCTCCGTCTGAAGAAGGGTCTCGACCCGAATCGTCACCCATTCCTTCTCTCCAGAGATGCTGCCTGTCCCGCTGAGTTACTCCGGCCTTTAGTGATCTACCTTCTGGGTCGATCACAAAATGAGGTTCTCCTCCTCTCTCTGACGTGAGTTCTGCTACACACTCTCTCTCGCTGCTCCCCCTCTGTGATTCCACCGGCTCTCCAGCTCTGCGACCACGTTTCAACCCAGACTCGCTCATGCATTTGTTTTAGATCTCTCTACATCACCGTCTATATCTCTCGTTTCCCTTTCCCGTGACTCTCTGTCTGAAGAAGGTTCTCGAAGGGTGAAGTCTTTTAGGACCGAGATGAGAAAAACATTTTTCGCACAGAGAGTGGTGAATCTGTGGAATTCTCTGCCACAGGAGGTACTTGAGGCCAGTTCGTTGGCCATATTCAAGAGGGAGTTAGATGTGGCTACAGGGATCAGGGGGTATGGAGAGAAGGCAGGCACAGGATACTGAGTTGGATGATCAGCCATGATCATATTGAATGGCGGTGCAGGCTCGAAGGGCCGAATGGCCTGCTCTTGCACCAATTTTCTATGTTTCTCTATGTTTCTATGACCCGAAACGTCACCCATTCCTTCTCTCCAGAGATGCTCCCTGTCCCGCTGAGTTACTCCAGCTTTTTGTGTCTATCTTCCGCAAATGTTGCCCGACCTGCTGAGTTCCTCCAGCACTTTGTCTTTTGCTCACATTTCCAGAACCTGCACTCCATGTCTCCATAGTTCTAACATATAACAATATAACCATATAACCATATAACAATTACAGCACGGAAACAGGCCCTCTCGGCCCTTCCAGTCCGTGCCGACCATTTGTTTTCCCCTAGTCCCATCTACCTGCACTCATATAAAATTCTAACTCAGTATTTATTTTTGTTTGAAACACAACAGCGCTGGAGTAACTCAGCGTGTAATAGCCCTGTCCCACGGTACAAATTCATTCCAAGAGCTCTCCCGAGTTTAAAAAAAATCAAACTCGTGGTAAGCACGGAGAATGAAGGTAGCGGGCACGTCGGAGCTCGGGGACGTGTCTTAGCGCTAACGGCAGGTGCTCGGGAAGGCTCGCTAACGGCAGGTAAGCACGGGAAGACTCGTGAAGATTTTTCAACATGATGAAAAATGTCCACCAGAGCCCCGAGTACCGACGAGCGGCCATTACCGTAAATCTCCGAGTTCGAGTCAGGGCAAACGCGGGAGAGCTCTTGGAATGAACTGGTACCGTGGGGCAGGGGTTTCAGGCAGCATCTCTGCAGGACATGGACAGGCGATTTTAGACTTTAGACCTTGGAGATACAGCGTGTCAACAGGCCCTTCAGCCCACTCATTCCGTGCCAACCAATGGTCATCCCGCACACTCGTACATTTTGACACACAACGGACCTGTACGTCTTTGGGGTGTGAGAGGAAACCGGATCACCCGGAGAAAACCCATGCGGGTCACGGGGAGAACGTACAAACTCCGTACAGACAGCACCCGTGATCAGGATGGAACCCGGGTCTCTGCCGCTCCGCCACTCTGCTGCCTTTTGGAAGGAATGGGCAGGCGATGCTCCAGGTCAGGATTCGTCCTCAGACTGGACCTTCCCTCCTCTCTTCTTCCCTCCACAGACGCTGCCTGGCCTGCTGGGTTCCACCAGCACTTTGAGTTTAGCTCGGGTTTCCCGCATCTGCAGTCCCTTGTCTCTCCCGCACGCCAGGCCCTCAGGTTCATTTCCCTTTGGTTCATGACCGATTCTCGGACTGGCTCTCCCCTGCCCCCTGCAGGCCACCAGTTTGCACTTCAGGGCAAGAAAAGACACAAAGTGACTCAGTGCTGGAGTAATAATTTTCCTCATCTCGGTCTTAAGTCTGAAGAAGGGTCTCGACCCGAAACGTCGCCTGTCTCCTTCGCTCCTTAGATGCTGCTGCACCCGCTGAGTTTCTCCAGCTTTTTGTGTACCCTCGATTCTCCAGCATCTGCAGTTCCTTCTTTAACACTGGAGTAATTCAGGCAGCTTCTCGGGAGAACATGGGAGACGTTTCGGGTCCAGACCCTTCTTCACGTACAATTGCGTACAGTTTTGGTCTCCAAATCTGAGGAAAGACATTCTTGCCATAGAGGGGGTACAGAGAAGGTTCACCAGACTGATTCCTGGGATGGCACGACTTTCGTATGAGGAAAGACTGGATAGACTCGGCTTGTACTCGCGAGAATTTAGAAGATTGAGGGGGGATCTTATAGAAACGTACAAAATACTTAAGGGGTTGGATAGGCTAGATGCAGGAAGATTGTTCCCGATGTTGGGGAAGTCCAGGACAAGGGGTCACAGTTTAAGGATAAGGGGGATGTCTTTTAGGACCGAGATGAGGAAAATATTTTTTCACACAGAGAGTGGTGAGTCTGTGGAATTCTCTGCCACAGAAGGTAGTTGAGGCCAGTTCATTGGCTATATTTAAGAGGGAGTTAGATGTGGCCCTTGTGGCTAAAGGGATCAGGGGGTATGGAGAGAAGGCAGGTACGGGATACTGAGTTGGATGATCAGCCATGATCATATTGAATGGTGGTGCAGGCTCGAAGGGCCGCATGGCCTACTCCTGCCCCTATTGTCTATGTTTCTATGTTTCTAAGTTTCACACTCTCTGAGGAAGTCTGAAGTATGGTCTCGACCCGAAACATCACCCGTTCCTTCTCAATGATAGACACAAAATGCTGGAGTAACTCAGCGGGACAGGCAGCATCTCTGGAGAGAAGGAATGGGTGACGTTTCTGGTCGAGACCCTTCTTCAGACTGAGAGTCAGGGGAGAGGGAGTCTAGAGATATGCAAGGGTCAGGTGTGAAAATGACACATCAAAGCAGAAGGAGGTGCAGAATGTTTCATTGTTAGGCTGAAGGGAAGGTGACAAGGAGGCGTACAAACAGCAACATTAAACAGTCAAATTAAGTTTAGTTCAACACAAAATACCGGAGTAACTCAGCGGGACAGGCAGCATCTCTGCAGTGAAGGAATTTTCATGGTTGCGTTTAGTTTGAGATACAGCAGGGAAACAGGCCCTTCGGCCTTGCTGAGTCTGCGCCGATCAGCGATCCCCGTACACAATAGGTCGACACGAAATGCACGAGTAACTCAGCAGGACAGGCAGCATCTCTGGAGAGATGGGTCTCGGCCCGAAACGTCACCCGTTCCTTCTCTCCAGAGATGCTGCCTGTCCCACTGAGTTACTCCAGAATGTTGTGTCTATCTTCGGTGTAACTCAGCACCTGCAGTCCCTTCCTAGCGCTTTCGAGGGACAATGGGCTTGAACTACAAGCCCTGTGTACAATGCTTTTTGGAGTTGTGCCTTTTACTGTAAAACTTTCCCTTGCGTTTGACCTCCTGAGATGCAACAGCTCACAATCGCTCAGACTGACCACCATCTGCCATTTCTCCACCCTCTCTCTCCCTCTCCTCCCCTCTTCTTTCCCCCTCTCTCCCCTCCCCTTTCTGTTTCTCTCCTCACCTCTCTCTCACTCTCCTCCCTTCTCCTTTCCCCCCTCACTCTCCTCCCATATACTTTTCTCACTCCCCCCTCTCCTCTCATCTCTCTCTTTCTCTTCTCCCTCTCCTCCTTCCCTGTCCTATCTCTCTCTCTCTCTCTCTCTCTCTCTCTCTCTGTATCTCTCTCTCTCTCTCTCTCTCTCTCTCTCTCTCTCTCTCTCTGTCTCTCCTGCTCTCACTCTCCCCTCCTCCCCTCCCCCCCCCCCCACCACAGGTGTTGCGTGTCACTTCCATGGAGTGTGAGGGTGAGGTGCAGAGTCGTCATCTCAATGACCAGCGCTACTCGCTCAGGAAGGGCCTGAGGATCCAGCGGGCATCTCGCTCCCTGTCCCTCACCCTGGCACAGAGGATACCATGTAAGGGGCTGGGGGGGTGGGGGTGGGGGGGGTTTGGTGGGCACGATTGTGTGTGTGCGTGCCAAGGTGTGTGTACAAAATTACATGTGTGGTATTGTGTGCATTCACTGAGGTGCGTGTTTGTAGTGTATGAGGATTGTGGTATGTGTGTATGTATACACTAAAAGATGTGTATCTGTGTGTATATGTATATATATTATTTATATATCTATATATATATGTGTATGTGTGTGTGTACAGAGGTGCATGCATGTGTATATATATATGTGTGTGTGTGCATATAAATATGTGTGTGTCTGTGTATATGTATGTGTGTGTATGTTTCTATATATATATATATTATGTATATATATATGTGTCGTTAATATATATATATATATATATATATATGCACTGCCTGTCTCTGCCTGTTCGTGCCCCACCGAACACATTTCCACATACCTTGACGCCATCCTATCCCCCTTTGTTAAATCCCTCCCCACCTATGTTCAAGACACCTCAGACACTCTCCGTCGGCTCCGTGCATTCCATTCTCCAGGCCCCCATCCTCTCATCTTTACCATGGACGTCCAGTCACTCTACACCTCCATCCCCCACCAGGACGGTCTCAAAGCCCTCCGGTTCTTCCTCGACCAGAGGAGCAACCCATACCCGTCCACTGACACCTCCTCTGCCTAGCGGAGTTGGTCCTCACCCTCAATAACTTCTCTTTTGATTCCTCCCATTTCCTCCAAACACAAGGCGTAGCTATGGGGACACGCATGGGCCCCAGATACGCTTGCCTCTTTTGTCGGGTACGTCGAAACAATCCTTGTTCTCGGCGTACCAGGGCCCCATCCCCGACCTCTACCTCCGTTACATCGACGACTGCTTTGGTGTCACCTCCTGCACCCACACACAACTGACTGACTTCATTCCATTTCACCACCAACTTCCATCCGGCACTCAATAACACTTGGACCATTTCCGACACTTCCATACCATTCCTTGACCTCACCCATCTCTATTGCAGGTGATACGCTCCTGACCGACATCCACTACAAAACTACTGACTCCCACAGCTACCTGGACTACTCTTCCTCCCACCCTGCTTCCTGTAAGGACTCCATCCCCTATTCCCAATTCCTCCGTCTACGCCGCATCTGCTCCCAGGATGAGGTGTTCCCACACCAGGTCATCACAAATGCCTCATTCTTCAGAGAACGGGGATTCCCCCTCCCCCACTATTGATGAGGCTCGCACCAGGGTCTCCTTCATACCCCCGCAACACTGCCCTCGCTCCCCATTCTCCCCCCACTCGCAAACAGCGCAGAGTCCCCCTGGTCCTCACCTTTCACCCCACCAGCCGGCAAATACAACAGATAGTCCTCCGCCAGTTTCGCCACCTCCAACGTGACCCCTCCACCCGCCACATCTTCGCCATCTCCCCCCCCTGTCTGCCTTCCCGCAAAGACCGCTCCCTCCGCAACTCCCTTGTCAATTCTTCCCTCCCCTCCCGCTCTACCCTTCCCCCGGGCACTTTCCCTTGCAACCGCAAGAAATAGCAACACTTGTCCCTTCACCTCCCCCCTCCACTCCTTTCAGGGACCCAAGCAGTCCTTCCAGGTCCGACAGAGGTTCACCTGCACCTCCTCCAACC
>CM069160.1:25428405-25453405 GCA_035221665.1 Okamejei kenojei | reverse complement strand
AAGAAACAGGCAGTATCTGAAGAAGGGTCTCGATCCAAAACGCCGCGCACTCCTTCTCTCCAGCGATGCTGCCTGTTCCGCTGAGTTACTCCCGCATTTTGTATATATGTATGTGTGGATGTGTGTATAATGTGTATATATATACATATATGTGCGTGTGTGTATGTGCGTGTATACACGTGTGTGTGCATGTGTATGTGTGTGTGTGTGGGTGTTGTGTTGTGTGTGTGTGTGTGTGTGTGTGTTGCGTGTGTGGTGTGTGTGTGTGTGTTGTGTGTGTTGTGTGTGTGTGTGTTGTGTGTGTGTGTGTGTGTGGTGTGCGTTGTGCGTGTGTGCGTGTGTGTGTGTGTGTGTGTGTGTGTGTGTGCGTGTGTGTGTGCGTGTGTGCGTGTGTGTGTGTGTGTGTGTGTGTGTGTGTGTGTGTGTGTGTGCGTGTGTGTGTGTGTGTGTGTGTGTGTGTGTGTGTGTGTGTGTGTGTGTGTGTGTGTGTGTGTGTGTGCAGAGGTGTGCAAACACACATGACCTTCCTCCCTCTGCCGCAGATTTCTTCCACTCGGTGAGCTCTCTGCAGACGGCCGATCTCCTGGAGCTGGTCGCCTGCTCCCATAGCCGCCGTCTAATCGACCACCATCGGGTGCACCTTCCGTCTCCGGCCCCCACCACCACCAGCCCCCAGCAGATCTGCGGGAATAACCTGGAATACCTGGCCCCTGTGGACACCCCAGGGTGCGGGCAGCAGGTCCCAGCACCCGACCCTCCCCACAGCCCCCCCTACCCAGCAGAGCAGCCCTCAACACCAGCAGAGGCAGGCAGGGAGGTCCCAGCAGAAGAGGGAGAATTCCCAGCAGATGGGAAGGAGATCCCCGTAGAGGGAGGGGAGGTCCTGGGATCTGGAGGGAAGGTGGGGGCAGAGGGAGAGGTCCCGGCCCACGATGGGAGAGCACCAGCAGAGGGTGATAAAATCCCAGCAGAGGGAGCAGAGATCCCAACAGAAGAGGAGCAAATCCCAGCAGAAGGCGAGGAATTTTCAGCAGAAGGAGGGAAAAACCCACCAGAGATAGCAGAGATCCTAACAGAAGAGGAAATCCCAGTAGAAGGAGAGAAAATCCCAGTGGAAGGAGTGAAAATCCACGGAGAGGAATTCTCAGAAGAAAGAGGGGAAATCCCAGGAGAAAAGGAGATCTCAGTCGAGATAGGGATGCCCCAAGCAGGAGAGAAAATCCCAGCTGATAGAGGGAAGATCTCAATGGAAGAGGAAATCCCAGTAGAGGCGGGGGAGATCCCGCCAGAGAGAGGGGAGGTCCCAACAGAAGGAGAGGAAATCCCAGCAGGTGAGGAATGCCCAGCAGGAGGGGAGCTACCGGTGGAGAAGGGAGAAGCTCCAGCAGAGGGAGAGGAGGCACCAGCAGGAACGGGACCACCGGCAGCTGGGCGAAAGGGGCCGGGAGGCGGGAAGAAGGACCCTGACGAAGAATTGTACAACATCATACTGCTGCACCAGGTAGGGAGAGGGGAGAAAGGAGGAGCGGGGAGGGGAGGGGGAAAGGAGGTCGGGGAGAAGGAAGGAGGGGAGGAGGGAGGAGGGGGGATGGAGGGAGGAGGGAGAAGGGGGAGAGAGCAGGGGGAGAGAGGGAAGGGGGAGAGTGAAGATAGGGCGGTTTCCCTGGTAACTGAGGGCAGTGTCCAGAGGAGTGAATTAAACCCTGGGGAGGATGCAGCGGGGGGTGGGGGGGGGGGGGGGGGGGGGGGGGAATATCCCTTTTTTCACATAACCAGGGGCAGGAGGGGATGATTTGGCCTAGGGGAGGATATGGGGCGAGAGAGGGAAGATAGGCCGAACGTAGGGCCCGAGGGGAGGGGAATTAACCAAGGGGACCAGAGAGGTGAATTAACCCAGGTTTTAAGAAAGAACTGCAGATGCTGGAAAAATCGAAGGTATACAAAAAGCTGGAGAAACTCAGTGGGTGAGGCAGCATCTATGGAGCGAAGGAATGGGTGACGTTTGAATGGGTGGGGGGGGGGGGGTGCGTGAAGAGGAAAGGAAGAGGCGGAGACAGTAGGCTGTGGGAGAGCTGGGAAGGAGGGAGAAAGCAAGGACCACCTGAAATTGGAGAAGTCAATTGGGGTGTAAACTACCCAAGCAAAATATGAGGTGCTGCTCCTCCAATTTGCGGTGGGCCTCACTCTGGCCATGGAGGAGGCCCAGGACAGAAAGGTCGGATTCGGAATGGGAGGGGTAGTTGACGTGCTGAGCCACCAGGAGATTAATGCAAATTGAGCGGAGGTTTAACCATACCTGCCAACCATTCCGATTTGGGCGGAATTCTTCCGATTTTTCCATCCCAATTCCGAATTCCGATTTTTTTTTTCCTCAATATTCCCGAAAAAAATTGGAATTCGTATGAATTGGGATGGAAGCGTGCAAGCGACCATGGCGGCGGCCGGCGGCGGCGAGTAGACAGACGAGAGAGCGCACCGCGCCTGCACCGCTTATGAGGGCACGCACGGGTGTACGTCAGCACGCAGCCGCTGACCCCGCCCGCCACGCTGGCGTTCGGCGTCACTTGCCCCCCCCCCCGCCACTGACCACCCTACACCCTCCCAACCTCCAACCACGTCACTTTCGGACGCCCCGCAACTTGGCCGCCCTTACTGACAATCACGTTACCCCCGCCCCCCCCGACACTCCTACTGACGTCACGTGCCCCGCCCCTTACTGACGTCACGTGCCCCGCCCCTTACTGACGTCAACGTGCCCCCGCCCCTCACTGACCGATCAGGACTAATAGGATTCCGATTTTTCATTCTCACAGTTGGCAGGTATGGGTTTAACCCAGGGTAGGATCCGGGGAGAGGAGGGGAGATTGGCCGGTTTCCCCGGTAACCAGGGACAGGGGCCGGAGGGGATGATGCGGGTGGAGATACATAGAAACGTATAAAATTCTTAAGGAATTGGACAGATTTTATGCAGGAAAAATGTTCCCCATGTTGGGGGAGCCCAGAACCAGGGGTCACACAGTTTAAGAATAAGGGGTCGGCCAATTAGGGCTGATATGAGGAAAAAACTTTTTTTCACCCAGAGAGTTGTGAATCTGTGGAATTCTCTGCCACAGAAGGCAGTGGAGGCCAATTCGCTGGATGTTTTCAAGAGAGAGTTAGATTTAGCTCTCAGGGCTCGCAGAATCAAGGAATATGGGGAGAAAGCAGGAACAGGGTATTGATTCTGGATGATCAGCCATGATCACAATGAATGGAGATGCTGGCTTGAAGAGCCGAATGGCCTAATCCTGCGCCTTTTTTCTATGTTTCAATGTTTCTATAAGATAGGCCGGTCCCAGGGCCCGGAGGAGGTGGTGGGGGGGGGGGCAGGGCAGCAGTCCCTGCCACACTAACCCTGCCTGTTTTCTCCCTCCCCCCCCCCCCCAACTCAGTCGGCCCTATCCCGCATCGAGGAGCAGCGCAGCCAACCTCCCGCCCGCAGCCCCCGCGAATTCTTCGACCTGCTGGAGCGGCTGCAGGTGCGCAGGATGGACGAGCAGCGGGCGGCCCCTCCCCCGGGCCTGGGGCCCCACGATCGCAGCCTCAGCCCCCCCCTCGACGAACGGCGCCCCTCCATCTTCCTCCCCCTTCGCAAGGGGATGTCCCAGAGGAGGGCCAACTCCAACTAGGCCTCAGGCCTCGGCCTAGTGGGCACGCCGGGGAGGCATTAGAAGGCTCCCTTCCTCTGGGGCGGGGAGGGGGTGGAAATGGTGGGGGTAAAATAATCAAATCAGGAAGCCCCTGCCATTAGGCCCTGGCAACGACCTCTCACCTTTGACCCCAATGGAGAAGGTAGGGGGCTTCTGTGACCCCCCTCCCTCTTTGCACTCTGTCCCACCTGGAAAGTGCACCCCTCTTCCCCATTTAGGCCCACCCATGTCCAACCACCCTCCATGACCCCCTCCCTCCCTCTCCCCTCGCCTCGGAGGGCCGAATGGCCTACCCCTGCACCTATTTTCTATATTTCCATGTTTCCATGTTTCCAGGTTTCCGCGTGGCTCGGAGAGGGATCGGTGGTGGCGCTCACCCTTGCCCCATTTCCCGCCCCCCCCCAGTCACAGTACAGTTGGGTTTGGGAGGAGAGGTGGGGGGGAGGGAGAATCTTTAGGATGTTTTGTAAACGATTCAGGTAAGATTCGAAGGAAGGAGGAATAGATTGATGTTCCCTCTAGTCTTTCAAGATCGCCTGAAAAATCTTTAACTGCATTAAAATTCATGCTCTATAAATCTCACAGACCTAGGTACTGACCGATATCTCTTACATCTATCTCCCTGAGACATTAATGTGTTCTAAAAATAAATTGTATTTACCAAAACGGAGTGTCAAAGACATGGCTTTCTTAACATTCAAATTGCTGTTTGGTTTAAAAATAGACACATAAGTGCTGGAGTAACTCAGCGGCTCGGGCAACACCTCTGGAGAAAAAGGATGGGTGACCTTTCGGGTCGGGACCCTTCTTCAGACCGCCCATGTTCTCCAGAGATGCTGCCTATCCCGCAGAGGCACTCCAGCACTTTGTGTCAATCTTTGGAATAAACCAGTATCTGCTGTTCCTTTTAATTTAGTTTAGTTTAGTTTAGTTTAGTTTAGTTTAGTTTAGTTTAGTTTAGAGATACAGCGCGGAAACAGGCCCTTCGGCCCACCGAGTCCGCACAGACCAGCGATCCCCGCACACTAAGGCCATCCTACACACACTAGGGACAATCTACACACACACGCCGAGCCAATTAGCCTACAAACCTGTACATAGAAACATAGAAATTAGGTGCAGGAGCAGGCCATTCGGCCCTTCGAGCCTGCACCGCCATTCAATATGATCATGGCTGATCATCCAACTCAGTATCCTGTACCTGCCTTCTCTCCATACCCCCTGATCCCTTCAGCCACAAGGGCCACATCCAACTCCCTCTTAAATATGGCCAACGAACTGGCCTCAACTACCTTCTGTGGCAGAGAATTCCACAGATTTCACCACTCTCTGTGTGAAAAACGGTTTTTTCGTCTCGGTCCTAAAAGACTTTCCCCTTATCCTTAAACTGTGACCTCCTTGTCCTGGACTTCCCCAACATTGGGAACCAATCTTCCTGCATCTAGCCTGTCCAACCCCTTAAGAATTTTGCAAGTCTCTAATGAGATCCCCTCTCAAATCTCCTAAATTCCAGCGAGTACAAGCCGAGTCTATCCAGTCTTTCTTCATATGAAAGTCCTGCCATCCCAGGAATCAGTCTGGTGAACCTTCTCTGTACTCCCTCTATGGCAAGAATGTCTTTCCTCAGATTAGGAG
The DNA here is from genome assembly GCA_035221665.1 of Okamejei kenojei. Taxonomy (NCBI): domain Eukaryota; kingdom Metazoa; phylum Chordata; class Chondrichthyes; order Rajiformes; family Rajidae; genus Okamejei; species Okamejei kenojei. Next base: position 25,448,081 of record CM069160.1, on the reverse strand, counting down.
ACCAAAACTGTATGCAATACTCCAGGTGTGGCCTCACCAAGACCCTGTACAACTGCAGTAGAACCTCCCTGCTCTTGTACTCAAATCCTTTTGCTATGAATGCCAACGTACCATTCGCTCTCTTCACATCGTACATCTTTAGAGTGTGGGAGGAAACCGGAGCACTCGAAGGAAACCCACGCAGGTCACGGGGAGAACGTACAAACTCCGTACAGACAGCTCCCGTAGTCAGGATGGAACCCGGGTCTCTGGCGCTGTGAGGCAGCAACGACCTACCTCTGCAGACTGCCGCAGCAGGTAGAGTTGCCACCTTGCAGCGCCAGAGACCCGGGTTCGATCCTGACTACGGGTGCTGTCTCTATTGACTTTTCCCGTTCTCCCTATGACCGCGCGGCTTTCACTGGGTGCTGCGGTTTCCTCCTACACTCCAAAGACATACACGTTTTTACGTTAATTGGAATCGGTAAAAATGTGTAAATTGTCTCTAGTGTGTGCAGGATGATGCAAGATTACGGGATCGCCGGTTGGTGCGGACTCCGTGGACCGAATGGCCTGTTTCCGCGCTGTATTTCTAAAGTTTAAAAGGAAAGATACAGCACCGAAACCAACCCGGGGGCTCTGGTTTCCTCCCATATCCCAGACGTGTGGGGTTTGTAGGTTAAATGGCACCTTTGTAAGTTGCCCCCACGTGTGTCGGGAGTGGATGAAGAAGCGGGATAATATAGACGGATTCAAGGGAGGAACGGCAGGTGCTGGTTTAAACCGAAGACAGACACAAAAAGCTGGAGTGACTCAGCCGGACAGGCAGCATGTCTGGAGAGAAGGAATGGGTGACGTTTCAAGTTGAGTTCCTTCTTCAGAAAGATACTGGGGAAAGGGGAAAGGCGGTACTGCCTATCTCTCATTCCCCTCTCCCCGACTCCTAGTCTGAAGAAGGGCCTTGACCCAAAATGTCACCCATTCCGCTTCTCCAGAGATGCTGCCTGTCCCGCTGAGTTACTCCAAGCTACAACTAGTGTTCTATGACACTGACGCTCTTGTTATCCATTGGACACCTCTAGTTTCTTTGCATTTCTTGCAGTGTGTGTGTGTGTGTGTGTGTGTGTGTGTGTGTGTGTGTGTGTGTGTGTGTGTGTGTGTGTGTGTGTGTGTGTGTGTGTGTGTGTGTGTGAGTGTGTGTGTGTGTGTGTGTGTGTGTGTGTGTGTGCCTGTGTCTGTATTTATCTTTGTGTGTGTCCTCTATAGATATTGTGAGTGTGTGTGTCTGCGAGTGTGTGTGAGTATGTGTGCGTGCGTGTCCTGTCTATATCTTTGTGCGTTGTGTGTGTCTTTATGTGTGTGTGAGTGTGTTTCGTCTTTATCTTTGTGTGTGTGTGTGTGTGCGCGTGTCTGTCCGTGTGTTGCGGATGTGTGTGCGAGAGACTTTATCTTTGTGTGTGTGCATGGATGTCTGTGTATCTATCTTTATCTGTGTGTGTGTCTGCGTGTGTCTTTGTGTGCATGCGTGACTGTGTGTGTGTCTAGCATCTTTGTGTGTGTGTTTGTGTCAGTGTGTTTGTGTGTGAGTGTGTGTGTGAGTGTGTGTGAGTGTGTGTGAGTGTCCGTGTCCAGTGTGTGTGAGTGCGCGTGAGTGTGTCTGTTATCTATCTTTATCTTTGTGTGTGGGTGTCTGTGTGTCTTTGTGTGCATGTGTGTCTGTGTGAGTGTGTGTCTATCTTTATCTTTGTGTGTGTGTTTGTGTCAGTGTGTTTGTGTGTAAATGTGTGTGTGTATGAGTGTGTGTGTGTGAGTCTCAGTGTCAGTGTGCGTGTGTTACAGCGTGTGTGTGTGTCAGCGTGTCTGTCTATGTGTGTGTGTGTGTCAGTGTGAGTGTGTCTGTCAGTGGCACGTCAATGTGTGTGTGTGAGTGAGAGTGTGTGTGAGTGTGTGAGTGTGTGGGTGTAGTTCGTGTGAGTGAGAGTGTGTGTGTGTGTGTTGTGTGAGTGTGTGTGAGTGTGTGTGTGTGTGTGTGTGTGAGTGTGTGTGAGTGTGTGTGTGTGTGGTGCGTGTGTGTGTGTGTGTGAGAGTGTGTTGTGTGTGTTGTGTGTGTGTGTGGTGTGTGTAGTGTGTGTGTGTGTCTGTGTGTGTGTGTGTGTGTGTGTGTGTGTGTGTGTGTGAGTGTGTGTGAGTGTTGTGTGGGTGTGTGTGTGTGTGTGTGTGTTGTGTGTGTGGTGTGTGGGTGTGTGTCTGTGTGTGTGAGTGTGTGTGTGTGTGTGTGTGTGTGTGTGTGTGTGTGTGTGTGTGTGTGTGTGTGTGAGTGTGTGTGTGTGTGTGTGTGTGTGTGTGTGTGTGTGTGTCTGTGTGTGTGAGTGGTGTGTGTGTAGTGTGTGTGTGTGTGTAGTTGTGTGTGTGTGTGTGTTGTGTGTGTGATGTGTGTGTGTGGTGTGTGTGTATGTGTGTGTGTGTGTGTGTGTGAGTGTTGTGAGAGTGTGTGTGTGTGGTGTTTTGTGTGTGCAAGTGTGTGACAATATCTTCTTCTTCTTGTAGGATTCCGGCAGTGTAGACGCTGCTGAGCGTATTACTGCCCTCCACAGGTCACAGTTTGAACTAGATCCTTACATACAATCCTGTAACATGGCAGGAGCTGAAGAACAGCCCTGGATATCAGCTGATGTTTCTCACTGTGTCCAAACAAAGATAAAACAGAAAAAGCCTCAACTCCAAGTCCTGTCAGTCTAGCAAACAATGCCTTTCTTTCTACCCTATACTTTTTACATTCTAGGAAAACATGCTTAACTGTGTCCTTACTCACACATTCACACAAGCCAGAAACATGTTTCCCTGCAATGCACACACAGTAATTGAACCCACAGTGATGTGCCCCAGCCTGAGCCTGCACAGTGTGGCAGAGTGTGACAGAGTGTGGCAAGTCCAGGGGAGTGCGCCTTTAAGGGGAGGCACCACCTTGTCCCCAGGAGGCGGGCCTGCGCCTTTAAGGGGGGGTGTAGTGTAGTGTTTGGCCGACCCGCCCCGCCCCGGGGCTGGAGCCACGTCAGTCGCTGGCTGCATGGATCCGGGCAGCCGCTGCAAACATGATCCTAATGACCATGATCGCCCGGGTGGCGGACGGATTGCCCCTGGCTGCATCAATGCAAGAGAACGAGCAGGTAGAGAGGGGCAGACACCAAATGCTGCAGAAACTCAGCATCTCTGGAGAGAAGGGATGGGTGACAGAGCAGGGCACGGGCTCTGCCCCTTGCACCCAGGGGCTGGGGGCTGGGGGGGGTAATGCAATGTATGTAACCCCCCCCCCCTGCAAATGCATGCAACGGGGTAATGCATGTCACCCCCTTGCAGATGCATGCAACCGGGGTGCTAATACAATACATATAACCCCCTTGTGGGTTCATGCAACGGGGCAATGCACGCAATAGTCCACTGAGGGCAAATGCAATGTATGTAACTCCCTTGCAGATGCATGCAACCGGGGTGCTAATACAATACATATAACCCCCTTGCAGGTGCATGCAAGCGGGGTGCTAATACAACACATATAACCCCCTTGAGGATTCATGCAACGGGGCAATGCACGCAATAGTCCACTGAGGGCAAATGCAATGTATGTAACTCCCTTGCAGATGCATGCAACGGGGCAATGCACTTAACTGCACCCTTGCGACCCCTCGGGCAAGCGGGGCCCCCATGTATGGGGTGCAATAACCCCCCGAGGTACCAATGCAATGAGGGAAGGTTCTTGGTCCTCCAAAATATTCCAAATGGATTTTAAACTGGAAGTGGTGGAGGGGGGACTTAAGCCAGAAAGGGTTTTTGGAGGGAGGGGAAGGTGGGAGGAAGGGGAAGGTGGAGAGAGAGGGTGGGGGGAGGGATTGAGAAGATGTGGGGAGGGAGGAGGGAGTGCAGAGAGGAAGGGAGGGGGTGGTGGGAGGAGAGCGAGTGAGAGGAGAGGGCGCTGCGAGCTAGTGATACAAGCACAATTAGGCCATTCGGCCCATCAGGTCTACTCTGCCATTCAATCATGGCTGATCTATCTCCCTCCCAACCCCATTCTCCCGCCTTCTCCCCATAACCCCTCACACCCGTACTAATCAACAATCTATCTATCTCTGCCTTAAAGAAATATCCACTGACTTGGCCTCCGCAGCCTTCTGTGGCAAATATTTTTTATACAAATTGGAGGGAAACAGCACAGAACATACACGGAGTCCCGTCACACACTCCCAGATCAGGGATAGTTTAAAAAAACCCAACATGTAATCAATTATTGCAATAATACAAAACTCTACCAAACAAACGAGGGGTGGCACGGTGGCGCAGCGGTAGAGTTGCTGCCTTACCGTGCTCGCAGCGCCAGAGATCCGGGTTCCATCCCGACTACGGATGCTGGCTGTATGGAGATTGGACGCTCTCCCCGTGACCTGCGTGGGTTGTCTCCGACATCTCCGGTTTCCTCCCACGCTCCAAAGACGTACAGGTTGGTAGGTTAATTGGCTTGGTGTAAATGTAACAATTGTCCCGAGTGGGCGTAGGGCAGTGTTAGTGTGCGGGCATCGCTGGCCGGTGCGGACTCGATGGGCCGAAGGGCCTGTTTCCGCGCAGCATCTCTAAAACTAAAACAAGACAACACCGACCGCCACTTTGTGCCCAGAAGAAACCAGTCACACACTCTTGGGTTAGACACAGGGTGAAGCCCCCTCTACACCATTTCATCCAGGTCAGGGATAGTAGGGCTAGACACAGTCACACCAGCTTTATGTGACCAAGATGTCCCATCTTACTTAACCCCGCATTAGTTTTCGAGATACAGTGTAGGAACCGGCCCTTCAGCCCATCGATACCGTTCCGACCTCCAATCACCCCTTAGACTGGTTCAATCCCACCCACCAGTGACAAGTTTACCGAAGGCAATCAACCTACAAACAGATTTGCTGCCTCACAGCGCCAGAGACCCGGGCTCGATCCTCACTACGGGTGCTGTCTGTGTGGAGTTTGTACGTTCTCCCCGTGACCGGCGTGGGTTTCCTCCGAGATATTCGGTTCCCTCCCACACTCCAAAGAGGTACAGATTTGTAGGTTAATTGGCTTGGCATAAATGTCAATTGTCCCTGGTGTGTGTAGGGTAGTGTTATGATGTGCGGGGATCACTATATATATAAATAGTGTATTTTAGAAATACAGACCTGAAACATCACCCGTTCCTTTCTCAAGTTCACAAGTTATAGGAGTAGAATTCAACCCATCGAGTCTACTCCGCCATTCAATCATGGACGATCTCTTCCTGCCCGCTCCCCATAACCCTTGACACCCGTTCTAATCAAGAATTTCTATCCATCTCTCCCTTAAAAATATCCACTGACTTGGCCTCCACAGCCCTCTGTGGCAATCAGATCCACAGATTAACAACTCTCTGACTAAAGAAGTTCCTCCTCAGCTCCTTTCTAAAATTGCTCCATTTCATTCTGAGGCTGTGCCCTCTGGTCCTAGACTCTCCCACCAGTGGAAACATCCTCTCCACATCCACTCTGTCTATGCCTTTCATTATTCTGCAAGTTTCAATGAGGTCCCACCCTCAACCTTCTAAACCCCAGCCATACAGGCCAGTGCTGTCCTCATCATGGACAAAGTCACAGCATGGATTTACGAAGGGTAAATCAATGTCTGTACGAATCTTATTGAATTTTTTGAGGATGTAACTAGTAGAGTGGATAAGGGAGAAAGCAGTGGATTTGTGTATATACTCTGGACTTTCGAAGGCTTTCGACAAGGTCCCACAACAAAAGATTGGTATAACAAACTTAAAGCACACGGTATTGGTGGTTCAGTATTGATGTGGATAGAGAACTGCTGGCAGACAGAAGCAAAGAGTAGGAGGGAACGGGTCCGCGACGGTCCTTTTCAGGATGGCAGCAGTGACTAGTGGGGTGCCGCAGGGCTCAGTGCTGGGACCCCAGCTATTTACAATATACATTAATGATTTGGATGGAGGGATATTAAATGCAAACATCTCGAAGTTTGCGGATGAAACGAAGCCTGGGGGGCAGTGTTAGCTGTGAGGAGGATGCTAGGAGGGCTGCAGGATGACTTGGATAGACTGGGTGAGTGGGCAAATGCATGGCAGATGCAGTATAATGTGGATAAAATGTGAGGTTTATAACACTTTGGTGGCAAAAACAGGAAGGTAGACTATTATTTGAATGGTGACCGATTAGGAAAAGGGGAGATGCAGCGAGACCTGGTGTCATGGTACACCAGTCATTGAAAGTAGGCATGCAGGTGCAGCAGGCTGTGAAGGAAAGCGAATGGTATGTTGGCATTCATAGCAAAAGGATTTGAGTACAAGAGCATGCGGGAGGTTCTACTGCAGTTGTATAGGGTCTTGGTGAGGCCACACCTGGAGTATTGCGTACAGTTTTGGACCTCCTAATCTGAGGAAATACATTCTTTGCCATAGAGGGAGTGCAGAGAAGTTCACCAGACTGATTCCTGGGATGGCAACGACTTCTATCCATGTGAAGAAAGACTGGATATACTTGGCTTGTACTCGCTGGAATTTAGAAAGATTTGAGGGGGATCTCATAGAGACTTACAAAATTCTTAAGGGTTGGACAGGCTAGATGGCAGGATGATTGTTCCCCGATGTTGGGGAAGTCCCAGGACAAGGGGTCACAGTTTTAAGGATATGGGGGAAGTCATTTTAGGACCGAGATGAGAAAATCTGTTTTTTCACACAGAGAGTGGTGAATATCTGTGGAATTCATCTCTGCCACAGAAAGGTAGTTGAGGTCAGTTTGTTGGCCATATTTAAGAGGGAGTTGGTTGTGGCCCCTGTGGCTGAAGGGATCGGAGGGTATGGAGAGAAGGCAGGTACAGGATATTGAGTAGGATGATCAGCCATGATCGTATTGAATGGCGGTGCAGGCTCGAAGGACCGAATGGCCTGCTCCTGCACCTAATTTCTATGTTTCTATCATATGCTAACCCACTCATTCATGGGATCATTCTCGTAAACCTTCTCTGGACCCTCTCCAGAGCCGGCGCATCCTTCCTCAGATACGGGGAACAAATTTGCTCACAGTTCTCCAAATGCGGCCTGATCGAGCCTCAGCGTTACATCTCTGATATATGAAAAAACCCCACAGAGATGCTGCCTGACCCGCTGAGTTACTCCAGCTTTTCGTGTCCATCTCCGATGAAATATTAACTCTACAGCAAACAAGCGGAACAAAGACTTGGGAAAAAGAACTGACTGTGTGACCTGTAATAACAGCCTAGCACACTGTGCACCACAACAACAGATTGAGTGAAGGGATAATTAACCAGCTATATATGACGTAGTCATTGTCTGTGCAGTGTGTACTGTGGCAGAGTAGGAGGTGCTTCATGCTGAGTTACTCCAGCATTTCGTGTCTATCGTTAGCGTGCGGGGATCGCTGGTCGACGCAGACTTGGTGGACCGAGGGGCCTGTTTCCGCACTGTACATCTAAACTAAAGATATGGGTGGCCACGGGGGCGCAGCGGCAGAATTGCCGCCCTATTGCGAGTGCAGCGCCGGAGACCCAGGTTCAATCCCGACCAACGCGCGCAGTTTGTACGTTCTCCCCGTGATACAGCGTGGGTTTTCCCGGAGATCTTCGGTTTCCTCCCACACTCCAAAGACGTACAGGTTTGGAGGTTAATTGGCTTGGTGTAAATGTAAAATTGTCCCTAGTGTGTGCAGGAGAGTGTTAATATGCAGGGATCACCTAGTCGGAGCGGACCGGTGGGCTGAAGGGCCTGTTTTTCCACACTGTATCACACTAAACTACAGTGACAGGAGTGTGAAGGTGGGTCTCGACCCGAAACATCACCCATTCCTCCTCTCCAGAGATGCTGCCTGTCCTGCTGAGTTACTCCAGCATTGTGTCTCTCTTCGGTGTAAACCAGCATCTGCAGTTCCCTCCGACACATCCTTTAGTTGAGTTTACGTTTAGTTTATTGTCAGTGAAAAGCCTTTGTTGCGTGCTAACCAGCCAGCGGGAAGACAGCACACGATTACAATCGAGCCGTTTACAGTGTGTAGATACATGATCCAGGGAATATCGTTTAGTGCACGGTAAAGCCAGCAAAGTCCGATCAAGGATAGTCCAAGGGTCTCCGATGGGGTAGATAATAGTTCAGCGTTAGTTTAGTTTAGTGATACAGCGCAGAAACATAGAAACATAGAACATAGAAATTAGGTGCAGGAGTAGGCCATTCAGCCCTTCGAGCCTGCACCGCCATTCAATATGATCATGGCTGATCATCCAACTCAGTATCCCGTACCTGCCTTCTCTCCATACCCTCTGATCCCTTTAGCCACAAGGGCCACATCCAACTCACTCTTAAATATAGCCAATGAACTGGCCTCAACTACCCTCTGTGGCAGAGAGTTCCAGAGACTCACCACTCTCTGTGTGAAAAAAGTCTTTCTCATCTCGGTCTTAAAGGATTTCCCCCTTATCCTTAAGCTGTGACCCCTTGTCCTGGACTTCCCCAACATCGGGAACAATCTTCCTGCATCTAGCCTGTCCAACCCCTTAAGAATTTTGTAAGTTTCTATAAGATCCCCTCTCAATCTCCTAAATTCCAGAGAGTATAAACCGAGTCTATCCAGTCTTTCTTCATAAGACAGTCCTGACATCCCAGGAATCAGTCTGGTGAACCTTCTCTGCACTCCCTCTACCGAATCCGCACTGACCTGCGATCCCCGCACACTGACACTATCCCACACGTTACATTCACACCACAGCCAATTAACCTACAAGCCTTAGGACGGCTCTCTGGTTATAGTAGGACGGTTCAGTTGCCTGATAACAGCCGGGAAGAAACTGTCCCTGAATCTGGAGGTGTGCGTTTTCACACTTCTGTACCTCGTGCCCGATGGGAGAGGGGAGAAGAGGGAGACGCCGGGGTGCGACTGGTCCTTGATGATGATGCTGCTGGCCTTGCCGAGGCAGCGTGAGGTGTGGATGGAGTCAATGGAAGGGAGGTTGGTTTGTGCGATGGTCTGGGCTGCGTCCACAATTCGCTGCTCTAAGGCATCAAACCTGCACTCTTGGGAGCGCGAGTTTGAGGGACTGACCACTGTTTGGGGTGGCACGGTGGCGCAGCGGTAGAGCTGCTGTCTCACAACCCCAGAGACCTGGGATCGATCCTGACTACGGGTGCTGTCTGTACCTAATTTGTACGTTCTCCCTGTGACCTGGTTTTCCCTCCGGGTGCTACCTGGGGCGCCGGTTTCTTTCCCACGCTCCAAATTGGTAAATTCCTCCCAGTAAGTAGGATTGGGGACTTTTCTAAAGGACGTCCTTTAATTCTGAGTCTGTCCCTCTGGTCCTGAGACTCGCAATCTAGTGGTCGCAATCTCCACATCCTCCTCTATCCAGGTCTATCATATTCTTTACGTTTCAATGAGGTCCCCCTCATTCTTCTAAACACCAGCGAGTACAGGCCCAGTGCTGACAAACCTCACACGTGTGTCAACCCTTGTTCGTTCCTAGATCATTCTCGTAAACCTCCTCTGGACCCTCTCCAGAGCCAGCGCATCCTTCCTCATGATAGGGGACCAAAACAGCTCACAATGCTCCAAATGTGGCCTGACCAGCACCCTCGTGGAGCCTCAGCGTTACTCTCTGTTGTATAACTCTAGTCTCTCAAAAAAAGCAGGCTAACTTTGCATTTGACTTCCTTTACGTCCGACTCAACTGCAAACTAGTAGAGATTACATGGATAAGGAAAGGTTTTGAAGGATTAAGTGGGCCAAAAACGCAGGTTGGTTTAGTTTTACGTTTATTATAGCCATGTGTGTAATAGGGGGAAAGCTTGTTGTCCCAATTGGATTAGATATTACCAAAAATCAGCCAAACTCCAGTCTACATTAGTAGAGCTATCGGCAATATATGGACTAAGCTCTGGGCTGGCATTGAATGATTTGGGCCAAAGGTGCCTTTTCCATACAGTTACAACGTGATTTTTCATAAGAGATAGGAGCAGAATTAGGCCATACGGGCCCATCAAGTCTACCCCACCATTCAATCAATGACTGATCTATCTCTCCATCCTAATTCCATTCTCCTTCCTTCTCCCCTCAACCCCTGACACCCGTACTTATCCAGAATCTATTGATCTCTGCCTTATGAATATCCATGAAGCCGCCACAGCCTTCTGTGGGAAAATAATTTTCCACAGATTCACCACCCTCTGACGAAAGAAATTTATCCTCATCTCCTTCCTAAAGGAACGTCCTTTAATTCTGCGAATTAAATGTAATTCTCCGTGAACTCTGGTCCTAGACTCAACCACTAGTGGAAACATCCTCTCCACATCCTACTCCATCTTTCACTAGTTTCTAGACTCCCATAACCTCTGACACCTGTACTAATCAAGAATCTGCCTTAAAAATATCCATTGACTTGGCCCCCACAGCCGTCTGTTGCAATGAATACTACTCAACATAGAACAGAATAGCTCGGGCGGCACGGTAACCCAGCGGTGGAGTTGCTGCCTTACTGCGCCAGAGACCCGGGTTCGATCCTGTCTGTACGGAGTTTGCACGTTCTCCCTTTCGGTTTACTCCCAAACGGAAAAGATGTACAGGTTTGGCAGTTAATTAACTTGGTTATCTACTGTGCCCTCCATAATGTTTGGGACAAAGACCCATCATTGATTTATTTGGGGTACACAAATTTATTTGCCTCTGTACTACCACAATTTGAGAATTTGTAATAGAAAAAAATTACGTGTGGTTAAAGTGCGCATTGTCAGATTTTATGAAAGGCCATTTTTATGCATTTTGGTTTCACCCTGTAGAAAATTACAGTTGCCTGCAATATAAACCATTGCCCCCCGTTTCCAGGCACCATAATGTTTGTGACACATGGCTCACAGGTGTTTTGTAATTGCCGGGTTGTGTTTAAATGCCTCCTTAATGCAGGTATACGAGAGCTCTCAGCAACCTAGTTCTAACCTCCAGGCGTCTTCCATCACCTTTGGAAACTTTATTGCTGTTTATCAACATGAGGACCAGAGTTTGCCAATGAAAGGTCAAAGAAGCCATTGTTGAGACTGAGAAAGAAGAATATAAACGTTTAGAGGACATACAACTGAACATTAGGCATACCAGAACAGCACCTGTATGGAACATCAATTAGAAGAAAGAGAGTAGGCACTGGTGAACTTACTGACCGCACAAGGGACTGGCAGGCCAAGGTATACTTCCACACTGATGACAGAAGTATTCTCTCTAATAATAAAGAAAAAACAAATCCCAAACACCTGTCCGACATATCAGAAACACTGCTCAGAGTCAGGTGTGAATTGTTCATGACCCACTGGTCCGCTGTAGACTTCAGAAACAGAAAAACAGAGGCTACGCGGCAAGATGCAAACCACGTGTTAGCCTGCAAAAATTAGAATGGCCAGTTTCAGTTTGCCAAGAAGGTTACTTAAAGAGCAACCACAGTCTGGAAAACGGTCCCCCACCCCTTGTGGATATATGAGACAAAGATTAACTTCTATCAGAGTGATGGAAAGAGCAAAGTATGGAGGAGAAAAGGAACTGCCCAAGATCCAAAGCATACATCCTCATCTTGAAACATTGGTGGCGGGGGTGTTACGGCCCTGGGCATGTATGGCTGCTCAAGATCATTGATGATACAAACTGCCTGATGGTAATACGATAATAAATTCTGAAGTGTATCGACGCATCCTGTCTGCTCACGTTCAAGAAATACATCAAAATCACTGGCCGTGGTTCATTCCTACAGCAAGAGCAATGATCCCAAACATACTGCTAAAGCAACTAAAGGATTTTTCAAATGCTAAAAAATGGTCAATTCTTTGAGTGGCCAAGTCAATCAACCCAATCTGAACCCAATTGGAGCTTGCCTTTTATATGCTGAAGAAAATCGAAGGGACTAGCCCCCAAAAACAAGCATAAGCTAAAATGGCGCAAACAGGGGCCTGGCAGAGACCTCACCAGAGAAGACACCCAGCAACTGGTGATGTCCCATGAATCCGCAGCAGGCATCAAGCATCATTGCATGCAAAGGAAGATGGGGCCCCCCCCCCCCCAACAAAATACCTAAACATTGACTATACTTTCATTTACAAGACATTGCTGTGTCCCAAACATTATGGTGCCCTGAAACGGGAGGACTATGTATAAACACTGCTATAATTTCTACATTGTGAAACCAAAATGTATAAAAATGGCCTTTATTAAAATCTGCCTGCAGAAGCCATTTATGTTTAGGCTAGCTACTGTTGGCATATTATATTATTATGTCTGTATATATCTTGCAGTATCATTAGCTGCACAGAGTGGCGTATATATATATATATATATATATGGGCATAGGGGACAGGAAGTGACAGACACGGGCAGAGCATACAGTTTGTACCAGACGAGGGAGAACAGCCAGCTACAACTTGTATGCAGAATAAGGAGAGCCTGGTACGTTCATCTCTCTGTACATCATCATCAGCTGGATGAGGAAGTGAAGGCAATATCTCCAAGTTTGCGGATCGACACTAACTGGGGGCCAGTGTTTAGCTGTGAGGATGGATGCTAGGAGACTGCAAGGTGACATGGATAGCTGGGTGAGTGGGCCAAATTTTGCAGAATGCGTATAATTGTTGGATAAATGTGAGGTGATCCAATTTGGTGTCAAAAACAGGAAAGCAGACTATTATTTAAAATGGTGGCCGATTAGGAAAAGGGGAATGCAGCTAGACCTGGGTGTCATGGGTACACCAGTCATTGAAAGTAGGCATGCAGGTGACAGCAGGCAGTGAAAACAGCGAATGGATGTTAGCTTTCATAGCAAAGGAATGAGTAACTGGAGGCAGGGAGGTTCTACTCAGTTGACAGGGTCCCTTGGTGAGAGACCACACCTGGAGTATTGCGTACAGTTTTGGTCTCCAAATCTAGAGGAAGGACATTATTGCCATAGAGGAGTGCAGAGAAGGTTCACCAGACTGATTTCCTGGGATGTCAGGACTGCTATGAAGAAAGACTGATAGACTCGGTTTATACTCTCTGGAATTAAGGAGATTGAGAGTGGATCTTATAGAAACTTACAAAATTCTTAAGGGGTTGGACAGGCTAAGTGGCAGGAAGATTGTTTCCCGATGTGGGGGAAGTCCAGGACAAGGTCACAGCTTAAGGATAAGGGGGAAATCCTTTAAGACCGAGATGAGAAAGACTTTTTTCACATCAGAGAGTGGTGATCTCTATCTCTGGAACACTCTGCCACAGAGGTAGTTGAGGCCAGTTCATTGGCTATATTTAAGAGTGAGTTGGAATGTGGCCCTTGTGGCTAAGGGGATCAGAGGGTAATGGAGAGAAGCAGGTACGTGGATAGCTGAGTTGGATGATCAGCCATGATCAATATTGAATGGCGGGGCAGCTCGAAGGGCTGAAATGGCCTACTGCTGCACCTAATTTCTATGTTTCTATGTTAAAACTAAACACACACAACACAAGTATGACAGTAGCTCTTTTGGGAGGACCCGTGCGGTGACTTTTGTTAACGTGGGGAGACTGGTGCACAGACAGCCACCCCTCGGTCCTTGACCGTTTCTGGGTCAGGATCCAGTGGCACTGAGTCCAGGACACCGGGCAGACCCTTTTCTGCCGCAGCCTTCATCCGCCTTCCACAGCCGCTGTGACGCTCCACTAAGGCAGCCCTCCTGCCTGTTCCACCGTTGAGGCCTTGGTTGGAATTGCTGCTTGGTCCAAGAGACCCTCCCCCTTACCTTACCGCCATGGGTGGCCCTACCAGGAGCAACGCTCCAGACGCCATCGCTCTCAGGATCTCAGGATCACACCAAAAGCTTTAATAACAAGAGGATTTCAGTATAGGAGTAAAAGACGTTCTTCTGCATTGTATAGTTCTGGTGATACCATGTCTGGGGTAATGCGACAGTTTTGGTCTCCTAATTTGAGAAGGACATCCTTGTGATTGAGGCATGTGCAGCGTAGGTTCACACTAGATTGATCCCTCCGGATGCGGGGGGACTGTCATATGAGGAAAGATTGAACAGACTAGCTTGTATCACTGAGTTTTTAGAAGGATGAGGGGGGATCTTATAGAAACGATATGCAATTATAAAAGGACTGGACAAGCTAGGATTGCAGGAAAAATGTTCCCAAACGGTGGGGCGAGGTCCAGAACCAGGGGCCACACAGTCTTAGAATAAAGGGAGGTCATTTAAGACTGAGTGAGAAAAAACTTTTTTTCACCCGAGAGTTGTGAATTTGTGGAACTCCCTGCCACAGAGGGCATGGAGGGCCCAGAATCAGTGGACAGATTTAAGAAGAGTGGATAGAGCCTCTAGGGGCTAGTGGAGTCAAGGGATATGGGGAGAAGGCAGGCACGGGTTATTGATAGCGGACGATCAGCCATGATCACAATGAATGGCGGTGCTGGCTCGAAGGGCCGAATGGCCTCCACCTGCACCTATTGTCTATGTTTCTCTGTTTCTAAGCTTCTCTCCACCACGACAAGGTGACAATCCACGGAGACAACTACTTGAAGAAATAATGACTGGAAGATTTGTTCTATTTGGTCTGCGTACGGTCGCTCCTGCTTACCTGTGTGGTAATGGCAACGGAGAAAAGAGGACATTGGAAAAGTTGGACATTAGCCACTACACTGACAATGTGCATTTTAACCACGTGATATTTTTCTCTTACATATCTCAAATTGTGGAGTACAGATGCAAATAAATGAATGATGTGTCTTTGTCCCAAACATTATGGCGGGCACTGTATGTGAAATCTATCCCCAGTGTGTGTAGGACAGTGTTTGTGTGCGGGCATCGCTGGCCGGCACGGGCTCTGTGGGCAGAAGGGCCTGTTTCCGCATTGTATCTCTAAACCAAACTAAAGATTGTATAAACCCCTTATCTCATTGTGTTACGTCCGGGCGAAATTTGCAGAGTATCAAACCAGGCCAACGCAGTTGTTTTTCCGGAAGCTGACGGAACATTCTCCGACAACGTTGCACCTTGGAATCGGGCTCCCTCATGTTCCCCAGTAATGGAGGGTGTGGTGCGGTGGGGTGGGGTGTGGGTGGTGGGAGTGAGAGAGAGAGGAGAATTGGTGGCGGGCGGCGGGGGGGGGGAGCGCGAGAAAGCGGGTGGGAAAGAGAGAGGGGGAACGGGGTGTAGGGGAGAGGGAGAGAAAGATGGGGGCGAGATTGAAGAGAGGGAGAGAGGTTGTGAGAGTGGCGGAGAATGGGAGGGGGAAAGAGCGGCTGGGGAAGGGCGCTGAGAAAATGGTGGGGGGTGGGTGGAGTGGTAGGGGAGAGAGTAGAGAGAGAGTGGATGGAGAGAGGGGAAGAGGTGTGGGGTCAGAGAGAGGAGGGTGATAAGTAGGGGGAAGAGCGAGTAGGGGAGAGGAGCGGAGAGAATATCAGGGGAGAATGGGGGAGAGAGGGATAGGGGTGAGAGGGAAAGTGGGGGAAGAGAGGAAGAAGAGAAAAGTTGGAGGAGAGAGTGAGAAGTGTGAGTGAGAGTGGGGGGAGTGAAGGGAGAGAGTGGGGGAGAGAGTGTGGGGGGAGGGAGGAGGAAGGAGAGAGGGAGTTGGGTGAGAAGAGAAAGAGAGGTGGTGGGGAGAGAGTGGAGAGAGAGAAAGGGGAGAGTGAGTGTAAGGGAGAGTGAGAGGGAAGCAAGGGAATTAGAGAGAAGGAAAAAGTGAAAAGTGGGGGAGGGGGGGGGGAGAGTGAATGAGAGAGAAAGAGGTGGGGAAGAAGAGTGGTGGGAGAGAGCGAGGTTTTAGTGACCCTCTGCCGTGTGTGTGGTCCGTTTGCAAGCCAAGGTGGGATTTACAGGGTGGCGGTGCAGGCGATCATAGGATCCATCAGGAGTTTAGAAGGATGTGGGGGACCTCACTGAAACGTACCGCAACAGCTGAAACTCTCCTGGCCTGGAGTGGATTAGTGGAGAGGATGTTTCCACAGTGGGAGATCTTGGACCAGAGGGCACTGCCACTGAATAAAAGGATGTTCCTTTTAAGGAGAGCGGAGGAATTGCTTTAGTCAGAGGTGGTGAATCTTGGGGATCTTTCCACAGAAGTCTGTGGAGGCCAATCACTGGATATTTTTCAGGCAGAGTATCGATCGATTGTTGATATAGTTACGGGTGTCAAGGGATATGGGGAGAAGGCAGGAATTGGGTTGGGAGGAGAGATTGGTCGGCTCATGATCTGAATGGCCCGAAGTTTTAAAGACCTGAGTGGCCCTAACAACCGCCGGATGTGCCATAACCGGGGGGCCGTGTGGCGATGGAGACCCTGAAGGAGGGGGGGGTCTAACGTGGTCTTTTTCTGTGCCCCCCCCAGCCTACCTGATTGATCGAGGGGTGGTGCTACCTGGTCCTATGCGAGGGCAACTACTCCAAAGGATGGCCTACTGGTTTCCTGGAGGACCTCGCAGGCGAGGTCAGCGAGCTCTAACCTCACGCAAAGTCCGCCACCATAACCGTCTCGCGGCCCTATGTCTTCATCGAATTCGTAAGGGCAGCACCCTAGGGTGCATGCTGGTGGGGTGGGAAGGCGGGGGGGGGGGGTATATAGGGGTTGCAGTTCTCTGTGAGGGAGTATGAGTGAGAGGTTTGGAGGGTGGGGTGGCCTGGTCCATCGAAACATAGGAACTGGGATAGACACACAAAGCTGGAGTAACTCAGCGGGACAGGCAGCATCTCTGGAGAGAAGGAATGGGCGACGTTTCGGGTCGAGACCCTTTTTCAGACTGAGGGTCTCGATCCGAAACGTCACCCATTCCTTCTCTCCAGTGATGCAGTCTGCCCCGCTGTGCTACTCCAGGTTTTTGTGCCTATCTTTGGTTTAAACCAATCCTTTTTACCCATAGAATCTAGGTGCAGGAGGAGGCCATTCGGCCCCTTGAGCCAGCACCGCCATTCACTGTGATCATGGCTGATCATCCCCAATCAGTACCCCGTTCCTGCCTTCTCCCCATATCCCTTTATTTCCGTTAGTCCGAAGAGCCAAAATCTAGTGAATTCATGCAACATGAGCCGGTTCTCTGGATGCTTCCATGAGAGAGCTGGACAGAGCTCTTAAAGATAGCGGAGTGCAGGGGATACGGGGAGAAGGCAGGCACGGGTACTGAATTGTGGACTGATCAGCCGTGATCACACAATGAATGGCGTGCTGAGCTCGATTGGGCAAATGGCCTCCTCCTGCACCTGTTTGTCGAATGTCTGTAACTCTCTCTTGAAGCCCCAGTGAAATTGGCCTCCACTGCATTCTGTGGCAAGAATGCCACAGATTCACAACTCTCTGGGCCGAAAAAGGTTTTTCCTCTCTCGGTCCTAAGATGATTTGCCTCCTCTCAGTCCAAAGCTTGGTCCTACTGATTCCTTCAGTACATTAGCTCTTAGTTTTCCTCTCGCACACATCCAAAGATGTGCAGGTGAAAATGAAGCTTGGTAAAAATTGTAAATTGTCCCTAGAGTGTGCAGGGTATGTGTGGGGATGGTAAGAGGGATTTTTCCGCTGACTGGTTAGCAGCAACAACGCTTTCACTTACTAAATCTGCACGACGTGCCAATAAACTCAACTAAACTGAAATGAAAGGATAGTGTTGGAAGAACTGCAGATATCTTGGTTATACCGAAAATCGACACAAAATGCTGAGAGAAAGTCAACGGGTGCAGCAGCATCAAGGAGCAAAGAGAGACGCAACGTTTTCGGCCGAAACCCCTTCTTCAGTTGAATGGGTGACGTTTCGTGTCGAGACCTCTCGTCAGAATTGGAGAAGGGTCTCGACCGCCTCTGAAACGTCTCCCTTTCCTTTCTCTCCAGAGATGCTGCCTGTCCCGCTGAGTTACTCAGCATTTTGTGTCCCTATCACTAACCTCGAACAAGTCTAGTCCCAAGTCTTGGCCCTGTCCCTCAAAACCTGCACTATCCATTCCAAATGTTTTTTTAAATGTTCATTATTACCTCCGCCACTACCTGTTCTGACAGCCGTTCCATACACCCAGCATCCGTCCGTGTAATAAACAGTTAACCGCCTCGGGTTCCTTTTAAATCTCCCCCCCCCCTCAACCTTACATCCGATATCCTCTGGTTTTTTTGAATACCCCCTAACTACTGGGCAAAAGACTATTTACATATTGCTACTCCTCTCTATGATCTTGTACACCTCTATCAGATCATCCCTCATCCACATGCCGATTCAGGTGTAACAAAGCCCTTGGCCAAACTCCCCCTGTAGCTGAGTCTTGGGCAACATCACTCGTAAACCTTCCCCTGCACCCTTGCCCGCTTGAACAATAATGAAGATCCCCCGGGAATGAGTGGGGTCATGCATGTGATGAGCGCTTGACAGCGCTGGTCACTGTGAGCTGCGCTGGAGTTTAGAAGTTGAGGGGGGAGGGGGGAGGGTCCCCCTCATTGAAACTTATAGAATAATGAAAGCCATAGATAGAGTGGGATGCAGAGAGGATGTTTTCTTAACTGTGGGAAGAGTCTAAGGACCAGAGGTCGTAGCCTCAAATTAAAGGGAGCTCTTTTAGCTAGGAGTGAGGAGGAACATCTTGATCAGAGGGTAGTTAATGTGTGGAACACATGGCCACGAGAGGGCTGTGGAGCGCCAAGCAGTGGAAATATTTAACGGCAGAGACAGACAATTCTTGATTAGAAGGGTGTCAAGGTAATGGGAGAAAGGCTGGAAAATGGATTAGGATACACAAAAAGCAGGAGTAACGCAGCGGGACAGGGGCAGCATCTCTGGGGAGAAGGAACGGGTGGCGTCTCCCATTCCTTCTCACCGGAGATGCTGCCTGTCCTGCTGATTACTCCAGCATTTTTGCGTCTATCTTTAGTGTGGGCGGGGATCGCTGGTCCGGGTGCGGACCCGATGGGACTGAAGGGCCTGTTTCCGTGCTGTATCTCTCCAAACTAAATTTACTATGAAGAGTCTGACAAGGTCTCGACTGAAACTTCGCCCATCCTCTTCATCTTCCGGAGATGCTGCCCTGTCCCGCTGGGTTGCTCCAGCTTTTTATGTTGCCATCTTTGGCTGAAACCAGCACCTGCGGTTCCTTCCTGCAAGTGGGATTAGGAGGCAGGGATCAGGCCTGATTGAATGGCGGAGTGAACTAGATGGGCCGAATGGCCCAATTCTACTCCTGTGAAGTTGTGTACTTGAGAGATACAGATACAGATACATTTATTTGCCACGTGTGCCAATTGCACAGTGAAATTAATCCCCATAACAGCCATAACTGTAAAAAAGAAAGAACACAACATGGAGTAGATAGAATTCAACATAAAACATCCCCCCACAGCAGGATCAAAGTTTCCCGCTGTGAGGAAAGGCACCAAAGTCAGTCTTCTTCCCCCTGATTTCCCCACTGGTTCCCCCGAGTCGGGGGCCACCCTGAGCCCCCTGCAGTCGCCGCTAATACGGGCGGCCGATGTTCAGGCCCGCTCACCCGGGGTGATGCAAGTCCGACGTTTGGGGCTCGGGGGACGTCCCCTCAGCGGCCTGGAACCCTGAGTCGGGGCATTCTCCTACGGGAGGCCGCGGGGGGGGGGGGGGCGGTTTAGCCCAAAGTCCGCAGGGCCGCGGCGCGCGGGAGGCTTCCATGGCCCCTAAACGATTTCTTATACTCCTCTTGGCCAGAT
>CM069160.1:25390316-25427905 GCA_035221665.1 Okamejei kenojei | reverse complement strand
TTGGGCATTGCCCCCCCACCTCGGCCCATCTCCCTCCCATTTACGCACTCCACCTGCCCAACCCTGCCAACTCACCCCTAGTCCCCTACCCACCCACCCCCCACATATACCCCTACCCCACCCCCCCCATCCTCCACCCCTTCTTCACACCCACTCACACACTTCCTTCCCCCACACTCACTTCCCCCACCACATACACTATCCCCCCACACACCACACTACCCCCCTCTTTTCACTTACCCCCCACACACTCATATCTGCCCCCACACACCACACTACCCCCCCACACCACACACTACCCCCCCCCCAACACACTAACCCCCCCCACACACCACTACCTCCCCCCACACACACACCTCATACCCCCCATCCACACAACAATACCCCCCACCAACCCCACACACACACTCACTCACACACACCACACACATCACCAACTACCCACCCACACACCACACTTACCTCCCCACAAACACACACCTCCCCCCACACAACACTTTAAACACCCCCACAACAACACTTACCCCCCACACACACTATCTGCCCCACACACACACTATACCTCCCCCCACACACACTACCCCCCCCCTCCCCCCAACACACTACCCACACCACACACACAGTACACCCCCGCCCACACACACACACCTACACTACCCCCCACACACACAATACCCCCCCCCCACACACAGTACCCCCCCCCTCACACACACACTACCCCACACAGACACACTACCCCCCCCACACAACACTAACCCCCCCCCCCACACACAAACACTCCCCCCACACACATATACACTAACCCACACGCACACACACACTAACCCCAAAAACACAAACCACTACCCCCACACACACACGCACTACTTCCCCCCCCACACACACACACACTACCCCACACACACACACTCACTACCCCCCCAATACAACACCACTTCCCCCTTCACACACAACACACTACCCCCCACACACAACACTACACC
This sequence comes from Okamejei kenojei, assembly GCA_035221665.1. Lineage (NCBI taxonomy): Eukaryota > Metazoa > Chordata > Chondrichthyes > Rajiformes > Rajidae > Okamejei > Okamejei kenojei. The sequence continues at coordinate 25,426,922 of CM069160.1, read as the reverse complement.
CCCCCCCCCCCACCCCCACCACACTAACCCCCCACAACACACTATCCCCCCCACACATCAACTCCCCCTACACACCCAATAACCCCCCCACACACCACTGCCCCCCCCACAACACACACACAACCCCCCCCCACACACACACACACTACTACCCCACAACACACACTAACCCCCCCGCCCACACACACACTAACCCCCACACTCAAACACACTATCCCCCCCCCAGCCACACAACACACTACCCCCCCCACACCACACCAACAACTAACACCCCCACACCACACACGCAGTCTAACACCGCCCACACACACACTACCCCCCACATACACTAACCCCCCACACACACACTACTTCCCACCACACACCCTACCCCCCCAACACATTACCCCCCCACACACACTTACCCGCCCACCACACACACTACTCCCCACCACACACCCACTACCCCCCACACACAACATACCCACACACACACAGTACCCCCCCCAAACACACACAACATACCCCCCCCCCACACACTACCACCCAACACACACGTACACCACCCCCCCACCCACACACACTTCCCCACACACACACTACCCCGCACACCACAAACATTAACCCCCCCCCACAACATATACATAACCCCCCCCACAACACACTAACCCCCACACACACACTACCCCCCCACCACTCAAAAAACACTATTCTCCTCCCGCCGCATACACACAAACACTACCCCCCACAAAACACACACACACACACACTAACCCCCCCACAAACACTACAACCACAACAACATACACACATGTCTAAACCCCCGACCACACACACACTACCCCCCCACACACACTCTACCCCCCACACAACACTCCCCCCTACACACACACAACACCACACTACCCCCCCACACACACACATACCTCTCCACACACACAAAACCCCCCAAACACCACACTACACCCCCCACACACACCACTACCTCCCACCACACACACTCTAACACCCCCACACACACATACCACCACACAACACTAACCCCCCACACACACACACCCTCCCCCACACACACTAACCCCCCACACACACACACACTACCCCACACCACACTATCCCCCCACACCACACTACCCACCCCCACACACAGTACCCCCCCCACACCACACACACACTACCCCCACACACACACACTACCCCCCCCACACACACCATACCCCCCCACACACACACACACCACTACTCCCACACACACACACACTACCCCCCCACAACACACCAACACCACACTAACCCCCACAAACACACACACCTAACCCCCCCCACACATATTACACTAACCCCCCCCAACAGCGCACCCACAACTACCCCCCAAACACACACCCACTACCCCACCACACACACGCACTACTCCCCCACCCACACACACACCCCAAACACACTACCCCCACACACACACACTACCCCCCCCACACACACACACACACAACCCCCCCCAAACACACACACACTACCCCACACACACACACTTTCCCCCCTTCACACACACACCATACCCCCCCCACACACAACACTACCACCCCCCACACACACACTACCCCCCCCACACACATAACCCCCCCCACACAACACTACCCCTCCCCACCAATAAACCCCCCCACACACCACTACTCCCCCACACCACACACTACCCCCCCCACACACCCACACACTACTACCCCAACACACACACTACCCCACCCCGCCCCACACACCACTCCCCCCCACACTTCAAAACACACTACCCCCACACACACACACACACTGCTCCCCACACACTACGCGCAGTCTAAACCATCCGCCCACACACCCACATACCCCCCCACTTTTACAACTAACCCCCCACACCACACACTACCCCCCCACATACACTACCCCCCACACACACATATCTTCCCCACACACACCCCTAACCCCCACACACACACTACCCCCCCACACACACTAACCCCCCACACACACACTACCCCCCCACACACACCCACACACACACTACCCCCCAACAACACCCACTACCCCCCAAACACATACCCCCAACACACCACACTACCCACCCATACACACAGTACCCCCCCCAACACCACCCCACTCCACAACACACTAACACCCGCACACACAAACACTACCCCCCACACACATACCCCCCCCCCCCCACACACACAACTAACCCCCCACACACACCACTAACCTCCCCACACCCACACACTAACCGCCCCACACACATTATACACTAACCCCCCACGCACACCACTAACCCCCAAACACACACTCCAAACCCCCCCCCACACCACACGACTACTCCCCCACCACACACACATACACTACCTCCACACCCAAACACTAAACCTCCCCACATCACACACCCTACCCCCCCACCACACACACAAACCACACATACCCCACAACACACACGCATTAACTCCCTCACAACGACACTACTCCCCCACCCACACACCCACGCATACCCCCCCCACGCACTCACACTTTACCCCCCCACACACACCACACACTACCCCCCACACACACACACATACCACCTCCAAACGCACACACACTACCCCCCCCACACACACTTCCCCCCCCACACCAACACTACCCCCACACACAACACTACCCCCCAAACACACACTACCCCCCCCCACACACACCTACATCCCCCGCACACACACACTCCCCCTCCAAACACACACTACCCCCCCCCACACCCCACACACACACACTACCCCCCCAAACAACCACGCACTTCCCCCCCCAAACACAACCTACACCCCCCACCCACACACCACACACTACCCCCCCCCACCAAAACACACTACCCCCCCATCGCAAACAAACTACCCCCCCCCCACACACACTACCCCACACACACAACACATGCCCTCACACACACACACACAACCCCCCCACACAACACACTACCCCACACACACACAATACCCCAACAACACACTCACCCCCCCCACAGACCTACCCCCACACCAACACGCACACTACCCCCCCCCACCACCACTACCCCCCACACACACTATCCCCACACAACTATCCCCACACACCACTCACTAATTCCCCATACACACACTATCCCCACCCCACACACAACACACCACTACTCCCCCCACTCTCACACTACCCCCCCCACAGACACTACACCCCCCCACACACACAACACACCTAACCCCCCCACACACACCACTACCCCCCACACACGCACACACTACCCCCCCCCACACACACACTAGTCACCCACACACACAAACTAACACGCTACCAACTTACCCCATATCTTCTCTCTGTTCATCTCCCCTCCCCCCCTCCATTAGTCCTTCCCTCGTCGGGCCCTCCTCACCTCTCCCCCCTTTGCCCTCCCCCACCCACCCTACCCCCCTACCCCAAAAACACATAACCACCCATCCCCAACACGCCACTACCTCCCCCCCCCCCCCCCACCCCCCCCCCCCCCCCCCCCCACACACACACTAAACCCCCCCCACACACAAACTAAACCCCCTCCCCGCACACCCAGAACCAGGGGCCACAGTTTAAGAATAAAGGGGAGGCCCCTTAGGGGGAACGGAGACGAGGAGGAACACTTTTTCTCACAGAGAGTGGTGGAGTCTGTGGAATTCTCTGCCTCAAGAGGGCGGTGGAGGCGGGGGTTCTCTGGATGCTTTCAAGCGAGAGTTAGATAGGGCTCTTAAAGATAGCGGAGTCAGGGGGATATGGGGAGAAGGCAGGAACGGGGTACTGATTGGGGATGATCAGCCACGATCACAGTGAATGGCGGTGCTGGCTCGAAGGGCCGAATGGCCTACTCCTGCACCTATTGACACCCCTCAAAACCTCTCAACTCCAGTGGGTACAGGCCCTGTGCTGTCAAGCGCTCATCATATGCTAACCCGCTCATTCCTGGGATCATTGTTGTAAACCACCTCTGGACTCCAGAGCCAGCACATCCTTCCTCGGATATGGGTCCCAGATTTGCTCACAGGACTCCAAATGTGGCCTGACCAGCTCCTAATGGGGCCTCTAGGATTCAGTACAGGGATCGTTGGGATGGGTAGGTGGGATTTGTCGTGGGACAGAGGGTGGGCTTTACTGTGGGACAGTTGTATAAGACGTTGGTGAGACCACACTTAGAGTGTTGCGTTCAGTTCTGAGCACCATGTTATAGGAAACATGTTGTCAAGCTTGAAAGGGTTCAGAGAAGATTTGCAAGGACATTGCCAGTACTGGAGGTGGGTGTGAGTTATAGGGAGAGGTTGAGCAGGCTGGGTCTCTACTCGGAGCGCAGGAGGATGAGGGGTGATCTTATAGAGGTGAATAAAATCATGAGAGGAATAGATCGGGTCGATGCACAGGATCTCTTGCCCGGAGCAGGGGAATCGAGGACCAGCGGACATCATTCCAGCTGAAGGGGAAAAGATTTAATAGGAATCTGAGGGTTAACCTTTTCACACGAGGGGAGGTGGGTGTATGGAACGAGCTGCCAGAGGAGGTAGTTGAGGCTGGGATGACCCCATGTTTAAGAAACAGTTAGACAGGTACATTGACATGGATAGGACAGGTTTGGAGGGACATGGACCAAGCGAAGGCAGGTGGGACTGGGACATTTTGGCCGGTGTGGGCAAGTTGGGCCTGTTTCCACACTGTGTCTCTCAGTGACTGTATGACCCTGTGATAATGACAGAGATCAGGGGGGTGGGGAGATGGGGTTCAGCGCAGTGATCGTAGGCATGGGCAAGGGGCATCCAATATAGTGATCGAGGGAGGGGTTGGATGGGCGGTTTCCATGTGGGACAGAGCTGGGGGGGAGCCATCCGTTGGAGCGAGCGGTGGGTCGGGTGGTTGGACCCAGTGAGATTATTGGACACATGGGCGATGGGGAGGGGGTGGGACGGGGGGCGGGAGGGGGTTCCTGAGCTCAGTGGTTCTCATCGCCCCCCTACACGAGGGCTACAGGGCTCACCACCGTCTGGGAGGTCCTGGACGCCTGGCTGGTCTCTGCCTCTCTGTACTCCTCCAGTCTCCTCTCCAGGAATGCCGCCGAGTCCTCCAGCTTCTCCTTTGGGGAACACACAGGGGTGGGTAAGTCACGGGACACTGTGGGGTGCGAGGGGGGGAGCGGGGGTCCCCCAGAAACGAGGAACAAGGTAGCGAGAGGGGCGGAGCGGTAGAGTTGGGGCAGGGTGACCACTGGTCAGCACGGACTGGGTGGGCCAAAGAGCCTTTTTCCGTGCTGTAACTCGGAAATCTAATGTCTAACTAACACCGGCGGCAGCTTGTTCCATATGCCTCCCACCCTTTGTCCAAAGAAAGAGGGCCCAGCTTGCTTAAAGATGCATAGAAAATAGGTGCAGGAGCAGGCCATTCGGCCCTTCGAGCCAGCACCGCCATTCAATATGATCACGGCTGATCATCCACAATCAGTACCCCTTGCTGACCAACATGACCCGTCTACCTAAATCCCCCCTGCCTGTGTTTGGCCCATATCCCTCTAAATCTTCTCCATCCGCAGACCTGCTCAAATGTCTTCTAAATGTTTTTCCTCAACTACTTCCTCAGGTAGCTCGCTCCATGCACCCACCTATCTCGGGGAGAAAAGGTTGCCCCTCAATTTCCTACTAAATCTTTCCCCTGCTCACCCTAAACCTGATCTGTGGGTAAAGGTGCATCCACCCTATCTATTCCTCTCGTGATCCTGTACACCCCTTCAAGATCACCCGTCACCCTCCTGCGCTCCAAGGAATACAGTCCCAGGCTGCTCAACCTCCCCCTATAGCTCAGACCTTGTAGTCCTGGCAACATCCTCGTAAATCTTCCCTCTTCCCACCTGTAACTTTCTTTGACTTGGCAGAGATACAGCGTGGAGACACCAACGATCAGCCCCTAAAATAATGCTTCTGTATAGAAGGGACAATGTTTTAACAATTTCTCAAAGCCAATTCATCTCCAAACCTGCGTAGGAATGAACGGCAGATGCTGGCGTACACGCTGGTAATTAAGCGGGTCAGGCCGCATCTCTGGAGAAATGGAATTGGTGCCGTTTCGGGTCGGGACCCAAACCTGCGCGCGTTTGGAGTGTGGGAGGAAACGGGAGCGACTGGAGAAAACGCGCCCGGTCACGGGGAGAACAGTGCAACCTCCGCACAGACAGCACCCGCGGTCAGCACCGCATCCGGGGCGCTGGCGCTTTGAGGCAGCAACTCTACCCCTGCGCCCCCACCGTGCCATCCAGGCAACGCCCCAGGTAAATCTCCCGTGCACCCTCTCCAGTACAAGTCTTTCTCAGTGGAGTAGTTTCTCAGTCTGAAGAAGGGTCTCGACCCGAAACGTCGCCTATCTCCTTCGCCCTTAGATGCTGCTGCACCCGCTGAGTTTCTCCAGCCTTTTGTGTTGTGTGCCCCCAAGTATTTCTCAGTTTAGTTTAGAGATACAGCCCAGAAACAGGCCCTTCAGCCCACTGACTCCCCGCCGACCAGCGATCATTAACACTATCCTACACACACTAGGGACAATTTACACATACACCAAGCCAAGTGACCTCGAGACCTGTATGTCCCACCGGCGTGGGAGGAAAGTGAAGATCTCAGAGAAAACCCCCACGCGGTCACGGGGAGAACGTGCAAACTCTGCACAGACAGCACCCATAGTCTGGATCGACCTGGTTCACCGGCGCTGCAAGCTAAGTAATGCAGCGATTCTACCAGTGCACCACCATGCAGTCTGTGAGCCGTGAGCTTGTGAGTCTAACGTTGGTCTCCAACCGCACCAGTAACTGGGTTAAACATAGAAACATAGAAACATAGAAATTAGGTGCAGGAGTAGGCCATTCGAGGCCCTTCGAGCCTTGCACCGCCACTTCAATATGATCATTGGCTGATCATCCAACTCAGTATCCCGTACCTGCCTTCTCTCCATACCCTCTGATCCCCTTAGCTGGGATTAACACAAGGGCCACATCAATATCAACTCACTCTTAAATATGCCCCAATGAACTGGCCTCACTCTGACTACCCTCTGTGGCAGAGGGTTCCAGATGACTCACCACTCTCTGTGTGAAAAAAGTCTTTCTCATCTCGGTCTTAGTTGGAAGGATGAACCTTCCCCCTTATGGACAGTCTTAAGCTGTTGCGACCCTTGTCCTGGGACTTCCCCAACAGGGAACAATCTTCCTGCATCTAGCCGGGTCAACCCCTTAAGAATTTTGTAAGCACCCTGTGGGGGTGTGTCAATTTAGTCCGTGTGTCAAAGAATGCTGGTTTTAACTGGAGATAGACACAAAAAGCCGGAGTAACTCAGCAGGTCAGGCAGCATCTCTGGAGAGAAGAAATGGGTGACGTTTCAGATCTGGTCAGGGATAAGGAAAACGAGAGATATAGGCGATGATGTAGAGAGATAAAGAACAATGCATGAAAGATACGCAAAAGGTAACAATGGTAAAGGAAACGGGCCATTGTTAGCTGGTAGACAAAAATGCTGGGTAAACACAGCGTGGTGAGGCAGCATCTATGGACAACCTTGAGCGTACTGTGGGAAAAATGCTACCTGCACCCATGCAGAACTCACTGACTTCACCCCAACTTCCATCCGGCACTCAACTTCGCCTGGACCATTTCCGACATCTCCCTACCGTTTCTAGACCTCACTATCTCCATCGCAGGTAACAGACCACTGACCGACTCCTCCTCTCATCCCACTATGATTATCAGTGGGAGAGACGGGAACGCCGTGTGAGTTTGCAAGGGCCCATATCCCCCCTCCCGCCCCAATGTTTCTAGGTTGCGACAGTGTCTTCAGTAACAGTGCTCGAGCTTCCCCCCACGTCCTGAAGAAAGACATGTGGGGTTTGAAGGTTAATTGGCCCTCTGTAAATTGCCTCCTAGCGAGTGGGGAACGGATGAGAAAATGGAATAACATAGACCAGGTGATCGCCAGCGGACTCGGTGGGCTGAAGGGCCTGTTTCCGTGCTGTATTTCTTCAACTAAAAAATTCCCCCTACTGATGTGACTCAATGGTCTGTAGTTAACATAGAAACATCGAAACACAGTTCTCTGTTTGCAAGCTGTATCTACACACTAAACTAAACAGTGGCTCGGTGGCGCAGCGGCAGAGTTGCTGCCTCACAGCGCCAGAGACCCGGGTTCCATCCTGACCTCGGGTGCTGTCTGTACGGAGTTTGTACGTTCTCCCCGTGACCTGCGTGGGTTTGCTCCGGGAGCTCCGGTTTCCTCCCACACTGCAAAGACGCGCAGGTTTGCAGGCTAATTGGCTTGGTAGAAATTGTAAATTGTCCCTAGTGTGTGTGTAGGATAGTGTTAATGTGCGGGGATCGCTGGTCGGCGCGGACTACGTGGGCTGAAGGGCCTGTTTCCAAGCTGTATCTCTTATGTAAACTAAATTAACCTATACTATATTAAATTAAACTGGACCACATAAAGATAAACTCAAAATGCATCTCTGGAGAAAAAGGATGGGTGGCGTTTCGGGTTGGGACCCTTCTTCAGACTGAAATAGAGTCTTTCAATTTTACATAGAAATATAGAAACATAGAAAATAGGTGCAGGAGTAGGCCATTCAGCCCTTCGAGCCAGCACCGCCATTCAATATGATCAAGGCTGATCATCCAGCTCAGTGTCCCATTCCTGCCTTCTCTCCATACCCCCTGATCCCTTTAGCCACAAGGGCCACATCTAACTCCCTCTTAAATATAGCCAATGAACTGGCCTCAACTACCTTCTGTGGCAGATTTTCAGTCTTTTCAGTCTTCCTGACCCGCTCAGTTACTCCAGCACTTTGTGTCCATCTTTGGTATAAACAATACGATACGTTACGTTACGTTACGATACGATAGAACTTTATTTATCCCAGGAGGGAAATTGATCTGTCAACAGTCATGAAAACACAACATATATACGAAACACAAAATACGTGAAACGTGAAATTAAAGTGATGAATGGAAAGGCTTGGGAGATGTGCGAAGATTTGGGTGGAGGGTGGGGGGTGGGTGGGGACAGAAAAGAAGGATCTCCTGTGATGTTCTGTCCTGCATCTTGGTTTAACCAGTCTGTTGCTGAAGATGCTTCTGAGGTTGACCAGTGTGTAATGGAGGGGGTGAGCGAGATTGTCCAAGATCGACAGGAAGGGTGTACAGTCCACACATACGTCCGCAGTACTTTGTTTCAAAACTAAACAAGGGTACTGAGCTGGGGGAGCAAATTGCATTGGGATGTTCCGAATGGCTATAAAGAGATGCGTATCTCCGTCCCCACAGTCCACAGTGCAGAGAGGAAGTGGTCGGTGGTAACATCTCTCTCAGCGACGGTTTCCTCCAACCCTCCAAAGACCTACTGGTTTGTAGATTAATTGGCCCTTTGCAAATTGTCCCTAGTGTGTGTAAGATAGTGCTAGTGGCTGGTCACCACGGACTCCGTGGGCTGAAGGGACTGTTTACACGCTCTATCCTTAAACTAAATAAAAACTAGCGGCTGAGAAAGTCTAAAGAGTTTTTTGCACAATTATTGTCTTGTATATATTTTTAGTCTGAACAAAGTTTATTTTCGGAAGTTCGATTCTCTAAACAGGAACCCACCTGTCATTAGGAAATATCAGTAAAACAGGGTATGAGACAGTTCTAGTGCAGAGATGGGGGGGGGGGGGATCTATCGCAAGGCTGGGGGGTCCAACGCTGCTGCAGCTGTCTGCCTAGATCTACCTGATATCACGGTTACCAGGCACTTTAACTCCCCTTCCCATTCCCACACTGAACTTTCTGTTCCTGGGCCTCCTCCATGGGAAGAGTGAGGCCCAACGCAAATTGGAGGAACAGCATCTCATATTTTGCTTGGGCAGCTCACCCCACCGGTATGATTTTGATTTCTCCATCTTCAAGTAACCCTTGCTTTCCCTATCTCTCCACCCCTCCCATATCCGAGTTCTCCGACCAGTCTGATTGTCCTCCCGACTAAATTTTGCCTCGCGTCATCTTTCCCTCACCTAACAATGATCTAGTCTTCATTTGCCTTGAGCTTCGTCCCTTTTGATCTCTCATTTTCACACCTTACTGTTCCATATCTCTATGTCTCCCTCCCCCCTGGCTCCGTCTGAAGAAGGGACTCGACCTGAAACGTCACCCGTTCCTTCTCTCCAAAGATACGATACGATACTACACGATAAGATACAATACAATACGATACAATGGAACTTTATTTGTCCCAGGAGGGAGATTAGTCTGCCAACAGTCATAAAAACACAACAAGATACAGGAAACAGGAAATTAAAGTGACGAGTGCAAAGTCCAGGATTTGGGATGTGTAAAGGTCGGGAAGGGGCTGGGGATGGGGACGGAGAGTCAGTCTACCCCACGACAGAAGGGGGAGGGGTTGTACAGTTTGATAGCCACAGGGAAGAAGGATCTCCTGTGGCGTTCTGTGCTGCATCTTGGTGGAACCAGTCTGTTGCTGAAGATACTCCTCAGGTTGACTACATCTGAGATTGCACCTCAGAGATAGTAATGCTGAGGCTCTACAAGGCGCTGGTCAGCCCGCATTTGGGTATTGTGAGCAAATTTGGGTCCCATATCCGAGGAAGGATGTGCTGGCTCTGGAGAGGGTCCAGAGGAAGTTTGCAAGACTGATTCCAGGAATGAGTGGGTTAATATATGATGAGCGCTTCTACTCGCTGGAGTTTTGGTTGAGGTGGGACCTCATTGAAAATTAAAGAATAATGAAAGGCATAGATAGAGTGGATGTGGAGAGGATGTTTCCACTGGTGGGAGCGTCTAGGACCAGAGGTGAGGAGGAACGTCTTTAGTCAGAGGGTAGTTAATCAGTGGAACACATTGCCACAGAGGGCTGTGGAGGCCAAGAGAGTGGATATTTTTACTGCAGAGGTTAACAATTTCTTGACGAGTACGGGTGTCAAGGGTTATGGGGAGAAGGCAGGAAAATTGGATTAGAAGGCAGAGATCAGCCATGATTGAATGGCGGAGTAGATTCGATCTGCTCGATGGCCGAATAGCCTAATTCTATAATTCCAATAACTTGTGAACTTGTGACCAGTGTGTGACCAGCGAGTCTGCTGCCTGTCCCACTGAGATACTCCAGCAGTCCATCGTCGCCCAAGACGAGCGGAGAGCACAGGAGATCGATACCAGGCACCCCCTGCACGGGCACACAGCACCTCCAGCCCGACTGAAATCCAGAGCCACTTTGTTGCAGACAGTCCCACCTCTCCAGACAACCAAAGAAACAGCAAGGACCAACATCTGGAAAGATGAATGGAACCAGCTCAACACACGAGCCCACGACTGGATGGAGAGAGGAATTACTCCGACTGAATGCCTCGCCAGCGGGCACGACCTCCCATGGCCAACCTGGAAGACCCTCAACAGATTACGAGTGGAGCATGGGGAGATGCAAAGCACTTATGAAAGCATGGAACTACCAGGCAGAAGACACATGCAGCTGTGGAGCAGTGCAGACAATGTCCCATCTACTGGAGTGTGACGACGCCCCCCCCCCCCCCCCCCAGTGCAGCCCCCTGGACCTGGCTGAACCGACCCGACCAACTGTGACCTGCACCAGATACTGGCAGAACGACATCTGAGATTGCAACGGAGTCGAAGAAGAAGACTCCAGCAGTTTTTGTCTATCTCTGCTGCAGCAGCCATGCAGCACACCAACCGTGCAGCGGCAGTGGACCTGCACCCGAGTCCTGTTTCCAGAAATAGGGATCTCTTGAGCAAGTGAACTGCCGCATTGTTCTGGCCATCTGCAGTTCAACAACACAAGTCACTGCTCAAGAATAAAGCTGCAAAAGATCTTAACGTCAGCAACACTGTGGTTAGTTAGTGTGTTGAGAACAAAAATAGAGCATGCAACAATATAGCACAGTATAGTGCGGCCTGCATGGGTTTCCTCCACAATCGGATTCCTCCCACACTCCAAAGACGTACAGGTTTGTAGGTTAATTGGCTTGGTAGAAATGTAAAAATGGCCCCTAGTGTGTGCAGGGTAGTGTTAGTGTGGGGGATCGCTGGTCGGTGCGGACCCCATGGGCTGCAGGGCCTGTTTCCTCACTGTATCTCGAAACGAAATAAACTAAACTCGGCGGGTCAGGCTGCATCTCTGGAGAACGAGGACAGGTGGCGTTTCGGGGCGGGACTCTTCTTCAGACTGGTCAGGGGGAGCAGTGAGAGAGGGTCACAGAGCTCCAGTGGGAGAGGGGATGAGAACTTCTTCCAACTTGGCACACCCTGAGGAGATTTTGCGGTGGAGCACTGAAAATGGAGACCCAAGGAACTGCAGATGCTGATTTACCAAAAAAAAAAGAAAAAAAGGCTGGAGTAACTCAGCGGGTCACAGAAACAGAGAAACATAGAAAATAGAAGCAGGAGTAGGTCATTCGGCTCTTCGAGTATATCGAAGATATATCGAGCTATTCAATATTTCCAAAATTAGTAGGTTAGGTAATTCAATTGGGGTTAGGTTAGGTAAATCAATTGTGGTTAGGTTAGGTAAGGGGGAGGTACAGCGAGACCTGGGCGTCCTTGTACACCAGTCACTGAAATTTGGCGTGCAGGTACAGCAGGCAGTGAAGAAAGCTAATGGAATGTTGGCCTTCGTAACAAGAGGATTTCAGTACAGGAGTAGAGAGGTTCTGCAGTTGTATAGGGCTCTGGTGAGACCACATCTGGAGTATTGTGTACAGTTTTGGTCTCCTAATTTGAGGAAGGACATCCTTGTGATTGAGGCAGTGCAGCGTAGGTTCACGAGAATGATCCCTGGGATGGCGGGACTGTCAAATGAGGAAAGATTGAAAAGACTAGGCTTGTATTCACTGGAGTTTAGAAGGATGAGGGGGGATCTTATAGAAACATATTAAATTATAAAAGGACTGGACAAGCTAGATGCAGGAAAAATGTTCCCAAAGTTGGGCGAGTCCAGAACCAGGGGCCACAGTCTTAGAATAAAGGGGAGGTCAATTAAGACTGAGTTGAGAAAAAACCTTTTCACCCAGAGAGTTGTGAATTTATGGAATTCCCTGCCAAATCACTGGGTGGATTTAAGAGAGAGTTAGATAGAGCTCTAGGGGCTAGTGAAGTCAAGGGATATGGGGAGAATTATTTGGGGAGGCACGGGTTATTGATAGGGGCCGATCACCCATGATCACAATGAATGGCTGTGCTGGCTCGAAGGGCCGAATGGCCTCCTCCTGCACCTATTTTCTATGTTTCTATGTTTCTATGTTTCAAGTACCCCGTTCCAGCTTTTTCCCCAAAATCCTTTGATTCCCTCGGCCCTAAGAGCTAAATCTAACTCTCTTCAAAACATCCAGTGAATTGGCTTCCACTGCCTTCTGTGGCAGGAATTCCACAGATTCACAACTCACTGTGTGAAAAGGTTTTTCCTCATCTCAGTCTTAAATGGCATATCCCTTATTCTTAAACTGTGACCTCTGGCTCTGGATTCCCCCAACATCGGGAACATTTTTCCTGCATCTACTCTGTCCAAACCTCTAATTTTATATTTTTCCATAAGATATCCTCTCATCCTTCTAAATTCCAGCGAATACAAGCCCAGCCAGCCCATTCTTTCATCATATGGCAGTCCCGCCATCCCGGGAATTAACCTGGTGAACCTACGCCGCACTCCCTCAATAGCAAGAATGTCCTTCCTCAAATTAGGAGACCAAAACTGCACACAATACTTCAGGTGCGGTCTCATCTGGGCCCTGTACGACTGCAGTAGGACCTCCTTGCTCCTAAACTTAAATCCTCTCGCAATGAAGGCTAACATGCCATTAGCTTTCTTTACTGCCTGCTGTACTTGCGTGCATACTTTCAGTGACTGATGTACAAGCGCACCCAGGTCTTGTTGCACCTCCCCTTCTCCATAATTCGACACCATTCAGATAATAATCTGCCTTCCTGCTCCTTGCCACCAAAGTGGATAATTTCACACTTATCCACATTATACTGCATCAGCCATGCTTCTGCCCACTCGCCCAACCTATCCAAGTCACCCTGCAGCCTCAGAGTATCCTCTTCGAAGCTCACACTGCCACCCAGCTTTGTGTCATCCGCAAATTTAGAGATGTTACATTTAATTCCCTCGTCTAAATCGTTAATATATATTGTAAACAGCTGGGGTCCCAGCACCAAGCCTTGCGGCACCCCACTAGTAAATTCCTGCCATTCTGAAATGGACCTATTAATTCCTACTCTATGCTTCCTGTCTGCCAACCAGTTCTCTATCCATGTCAATACCCTACCCCCAATACCAGGTGCTGTAATTGTGCACACTAATCTCTTGTGTGGGACCTTGTCAAAGGCTTTTTGAAAGTCCAGATACACCACGTCCACTGGCTCTCCCTTATCCATTCTACTGTTACATCCTCAAAAAATTCCAAAAGATTAGTTATGCCCTTCATAAATCCATGCTGACTTTGACCGATCCCATCACGGCTTTCCAAATGCGCTGCTATAAAATCTTTCATAATTGACTCCAGCATCTTCCCCACTACCGATTTAAGGCAAACTGGTCTCTAATTCCCGGTTATCTCTCTCCCTCCTTTCTTAAAAGTTACATTGGCTGCCCTCCGGTCCACAGGAACAGATCCAAAGTCGAGAAAATATTGGAAAATGATCACCGATGCATCCACGATTTCTAGGGCCACCTCCTTGAGTACTCTGGGATGCAGACCATCAGACCCTAGGGATGCATCTGCTTTCAGTCCCAACAGTTTACCTAACACCATTTTCTGACTAATGCGGATTCCCTTCAGTTCATTCCTGCCACAAGATCCTCGGTCCCCCAGTATTTCCGGGAGATTGTTAGTGAAGACAGAACCAAAGTACTCGTTAAACTGTTCAGCCATTTCCTTGTTTCATATCATAAATTCACCTGTCTCTGACTGTAAGGGACCTACATTCGCCTTCACTAATATAATCTTTTCTTTTTAACTTACCGAAAGATACTTTTACAGTCAGTTTTAATATTCCACACAAGATTTCTCACATGCTTCCCCCCCACCCCCCCCCTTAATTAACACCCTTGTCCTCCTCTGTTGAGTTCTAAATCTCTCGCAGTCCTCTGGGTTTGCCGCATCTTCTGGCCAATTTATATGCATCTTCCTTGGTTTTAACACTATCCTTGACTTCCCTCATCAGCCACGGTTGAGTCGCCTTCCCACTTTTATATTTTTGCCAGACAGGGATGAACAATTTCTGGAGTTCATCCATGCGGCCTTTAAATCTTTACCATTGCATGTCCACTGTCAACCCTTTCAGTATAATTTGCCAGTCTATCCTAGCCAATTCCCGTCTCATGCCTTCAAAGTCACCTTCATTCAAGTTCAGGGCGCCAGTCTCTGAATTAACCGTGTCACTCTCCATCCAAATGCAGAATTCCACCATATTATGATCACTTAAGGACCTGTCCTACCAGCATCCGACTCCATGCGGTGAGCGCGACCAAACCGGCAGCGGGGGTCGCGCGGGGGTTGGGGTGAGTGGCGCAACGCGGCGGGAAGTGAGGCGAACTTGGAGCGAAGTCTGAAAGGTGAGTTCGCCAGGACAGAGAGGGACACACAGAGAGGGGCACAGAGGCACACACAGAGAGAGGCACAGAGGCACACACAGAGAGGGTCACGGAGGCACCTACAGAGAGGGTCACGGAGGCACACACAGAGAGGGTCACGGAGGCACACACAGAGAGGGGCACAGAGGCACACACAGAGAGGGGCACAGAGGCACACACAGAGAGGGTCACGGAGGCACCTACAGAGAGGGTCACGGAGGCACCTACAGAGAGGGTCACAGAGGCACACACAGAGAGGGGCACAGAGGCACACACAGAGAGGGTCACAGAGGCACACACAGAGAGGGTCACGGAGGCACACACAGAGAGGCACACAGGCACCTACAGAGAGGGTCACAGAGGCACACACAGAGAGGGTCACGGAGGCACCTACAGAGAGGGTCACGGAGGCACCTACAGAGAGGGTCACGGAGGCACACACAGAGAGGGGCACGGAGGCACCTACAGAGAGGGTCACGGAGGCACACACAGAGAGGGGCACGGAGGCACACACAGAGAGGGTCACGGAGGCACGACGTCGAGGTGGTGTGTAATGTGTCGAGGCGACTGCGAGCCGACAAGCCGTTGCCGCGCGGAATCTTTGAACATGGTCAGTTTTTCGGAGCCCCGCGCGATGTCGGGACGAACTCCGCACAATTCCGCACGGCTCCGGGGATCGAAGTGGGACCGGCCCCGCGAGGCCGGACAGCTCAAGCGACCACGTTAGGTCGCGCTCATCGCGTGGAGTTGCATGCTGCTGGGACAGGCCCTTTACACAACATATTATGGTCACTTGCACAAGATGGTTAACTAATCCTTCCTCATTACACAATAGCCCTCTAGTCAATTCCTCTACATATTGGTTTAAAAACCCATACTGTACACATTCCAGGAAATCCTCCTCCTCAGCACGGTTGGCTCAATCTATATGTAGATTAAAGTTATCCATCATAACCGCGGTACCTTTGCTACTTGCATCCCTAATTTTCTGCTTGATGCTGTCCCCAACCTCCCTACTGCTGTTTGGTGGTCTGTGTACAACAGACCTGTTGGTGGTCTGATGGAAAAACAAGGAGGTAAAATGCTGGAGTAGCAGCTTGTAATGGAGCCGGCCAGAGGAAAGGCAATTCTGGATTTAGTGTTGTCCAACGAACCAGATATGATAAGAGAACTCGAGGTAAAGGAACCGCTTGGAGGTAGTGATGGGTTTTTTTTGGATTTAAGAGAGAGTTGGATAGAGCTCTAGGGGCTAGTGGAGTCAAGGGAAAGGCAATTCTGGATTTAGTGTTGTCCAATGAACCAGATATGATAAGAGAAGTCGAGGTAAAGGAACCGCTTGGAGGTAGTGATGTTTTTTTTTTGGATTTAAGAGAGTTGGATAGAGCTCTAGGGGCTAGTGGAGTCAAGGGACATGGGGAGAAGGCAGGCTCGGGTTATTGATAGGGGACGATCAGCCATATTGAATGGCGGTGCTGGCTCGAAGGGCCGAATGGCCTCCTCCTGCACCTATTTTCTATGTTTCTATGTTTCTATGTAACTCAGCGGGTCAGGCAGCATCTCTGGAGAATATGGTTTGGGCGGCGTTTCGAGTCGGGACCCTCCTCCAGTCTGAAAAAGAGTCTCGACCCAAAACATCTCGTGTCCACGTTCTCCAGAGACGATGCCTGACCTGCTGAGTTACTCCAGCATTTTACGTCAGTGTTTTTCCTTTTTTTTTTTCACTTTAGTCTTTATTGCTTTTATGTATACACAAATAAAACACAAATATAACGAAACATACAGCAATGCAGTGAAACGTACAACAGTGTAGCGGGGGGTTCGGTTTACAATTAATGATGCAGTATACAGAACTATTTTCTTATTAAAGCATTTTCCAATAACTTACATTATTGTCAATAAAATGGTACCGTGTCGATGTCTTTATTTCTATACCTAATCCATTTTTCCCATTTTCTGTTAAACTCGTCTTCTTTCACTCTTAGAGAATATGTCATTTTCTCCATGACAAATATTTCCTGTACTATGTCGAACCATTGTCTAAGTCTGGGTGCGTCCGCTGCAAGCCAGTTTCGTGTAATGGCCTTTCTGCCAGCTGTGAGTAGGATTTTAACCAAGTAATGATCTTCCTTCAGCACCACTGTAGTTATATTACCCAGGTATAAAATGGAACACTTCTTGGAGACTACATATCCTAATACCTCCGTTAATTCTGAATTCACTCTGTCCCAAAATGGTTCTATTTTTGGGCAACTCCAGAAGATATGTGCACGGTTTGCATCTGTTTGACCACATTGCCTCCAGCATGTTTGCTGCCTTAGAATTTGCGTGCAAGCAAGCAAAGCAAACGTCTTTGTTTTTTCCATCACACTAGGCCTAGCCTGAGTTTTAATTCCCCTCCAGCATCCTCATTCATGCAGTCCCGTCTCTCTCTCCCCTTCCATTCTCTTTTCCTGTGACCCAGGAGGCTCTTCGGCCCATCCATTCCCTGCCAGCTCCCAATCCCATCCATCCCTCTCATTCCCCTGTACGCTTGCAAAAATTATCCTCCCTCTCACGTTCACCAACTTCCTCCTTGCCCCTCCCCACCTGTGCTCCTGCCTCCCACCCTCACCACGATCAACTAATGGTTTCTGAACAGATCCACCGGCACATCTTACGATACGATACGATACGCTGGAACTTTATTTATCTCAGGAGGGAAATTGGTCTGCCAACAGTCATAAAACACAACAAGATACATGAAGATAGGCATAAAAAGGTGGACTAACTCAGCGGGACAGGCAGCATCTCTGGAGGGAAGGAATGGGCGACATTTCGGGTCAAGACCCTTTTCCAGACTAGAGTCAGGGGAAAGGGAAACAAGAGATATATATGAAATGAACTAAACTAAACCAAACTAAACTAAGCAAAGCTAAACTAAACCCACTCTCAGATAAGCTAAACTAAGTTAAGCTAAGGTAAGTTAAAGTAAACTAAAGTAAACTAAACGAAGGAATGACTTACAGAGGACAGTGAACCATTGTAATGCCATGGCATGGCGGTTTGTGGCAGTCAGATCCATGTGTGCATTTTACAGGAAGTATATATTTGAACAATGAGGGAACTGAGAGTTAGGGGAAATGGCAGCGAAGATGAGATAAGGCCTGGGGCAGATCAGTCACGACCAATGGCAGCATTGGTTCGAGGGGGCGAGTGACTAGAGAAGGAATGGGTGACATTTTGGACCAAGACCCTCCTTTAGACTGAGAGGCAGGGGAAAGGGGAACAAGAGATATACAGTGGGTGATGATGTGGAGAGATAAAGAACGAAGGATGAAAGGTATGTAAAAAGGTAACGACGATAAAGGAAGCAGGCCATTGTTCGCTGTTCGCTGGGTGAAAATGAGAAGGTAGTGTGAGTTGGGTTGGAGAGGGATAGAGAGAGAGGGAATACCGGGACTGCCTGAAGTTATAGAAATCAATATTCATACCACTGGGGTGTAAGCAGCCGAACCGAAATATGAGATGCTGTTCCTCCAATTTACATCTAGCCTCACCCTGACACTGGAGGAGACATAGGACAGAAGTGTGACAAGTGGAAAGGACAGGGCATGTGCAAGGATTGGGTGGGTGGTGGGGGGGGGGGGGGGGGGGAAGGTGAGAGTCAGTCACAGTCTACCCCACGACAGAAGGGAGAGGAGTTGTACAGTTTGATAGCCACAGGGAGGAAGGATCTCCTGTGGCGTTCTGCGCTGCATCTTGGTGGAACCAGTCTGTTGCTGAAGGTGCTCCTCAGCTTGACCAGTCATGGAGGGGTGGCGCTGTATTGTCCAGGATACTCTGCAGTTTGAGGAGCATCCTCCTTTCCAAGACCACCTCCAATGAATCTAACTCCGCCTCAGGACGGAGCCTGCCTTCCTGATGAGTTTGTTAATCCTGTTGGCATCAGCGGCCTTCACCACTAGGATGTCATGTACAGTACCAGAGATCAGGATCGAACCGGGGTCACTGGTGCTGTGACACACTCACCCTGGTTGCACTGTAAATTCAGCTCATTAATCTAGTCTACAGTGGCTTGCAAAAGTTTTCATACCCCTTGAACTTTTCCACATTTTGTCACGTTACAACCACAAACGTAAATGTATTTTATTGGGATTTTATGTGATAGACCAACACAAAGTGGCGCATAATAGTGAAGTGGAAGGAAAATGATACATGGTTTTCAAATTTTTTTACAAATAAAAAACTGAAAAGTGTGCCGTGCAAAAGTATTCAGCCCCCTTTACTCTGATACCCCTAAATAAAATCCAGTGCAACCAATTGCCTTCAGAAGTCACCTAATTAATAATTAGAGTCCACTTGTGTGTAATCTAATCTCAGTATAAATATAGCTGTTCTGTGAAGGCCTCAGAGGATTGTTAGAGAACATTAGTGAACAAACAGCATCATGAAGCCCAAGGAACACACCAGACAGGTCAGGGATAAAGTTGTGGAGAAGTTTAAATCAGGGCTAGGTTATAAAAAAATATCCAAGCTTTGAACATCTCACGGAGCACTGTTCTATCCATCATCCGAAAATGGAAAGAGTATGGCACAACTGCAAACCTACAAAGACATGGCCGTCCACCTAAACTGACGGGCCGGGCAAGGAGAGCATTGATCAGAGAAGCAGCCAAGAGGCCTATGGTAACTCTGGAGGAGCTGCAGAAATCCACAGCTCAGGTGGGAGAATCTATCCACAGGACAACTATTAGTCGTGCACTCCACAAATCGGGCCTTTATGGAAGTGTGGCAAGAAGAAAGCCATTGTTGAAACAAAGCCATAAGAAGTCCCGTTTGCAGTTTGCCACAAGCCATGTGGGGGACACAGCAAACATGTGGAGGAAGGTGCTCTGGTCTGATGAGACCAAAATTGCCATTTTTGGCCTAAATGCAAAACGCTATGTGTGGCGGAAAACGAACACTGCACATCACCCTGAACACACCATCCCCACTGTGAAACATGGTGGTGGCAGCACCATGCTGTGGGGATGCTTTTCTTCAGCAGGGGCAGGGAAGCTGGTCAGAGTTGATAGGAAGATGAATGGAGCCAAATACAGGGCAAACTTGGAAGAAAACCTGTTAGAGTCTGCAAAAGACGTGAGACTGGGGCGGAGGTTCACCTTCCAGCAGGACAACGACCCTAAACATACAGCCAGAGCTACAATGGAATGGTTTAGATCAAAGCATATTCATGTGTTAGAATGGCCCAGTCAAAGTCCAGGCCTAAATTCAATTGAGAATCTCTGGCAAGACTTGAAAATTGCTGTTCACAGATGCTCTCCATCCAATCTGACTGAGCTTGTGCTATTGTGCAAAGAAGAATGGGCACAAATTTCAGTCTCTAGATGTGCAAAGCTGGTAGAGACATACCCCAAAAGACTTGCAGCTGTAATTGCAGCGAAAGGTGGTTCCACAAAATATTGACTCAGGGGGGCTGAATACTTTTGCACGCCACACTTTTCAGTTTTTTATTTGTAATAAAATTTGGAAACCATGTATCATTTTCCTTCCACTTCACAATTATGCACCCCTTTGTGTTGGTCTATCACATAAAATCCCAATAAAATACATTCACGTTTGTGGTTGTAACGTGACAAAATGTGGAAAAGTTCAAGGGGTATGAATACTTTTGCAAGCCACTGTAGATATACCCTGCGGAAATAGACCCTTCAGCCCACCAGGTCCGTGCCGACCAGCAACCCACGCACACTAGCACTAACCTAAACACTATGGACGATTTATAATTTTACCAAAGCTAATTAACCTACGAACCTGTATGTCTTTGGAGTGTAGGATGAAACCCACGTAGGTCACGTGGAGAACTTGCAAACTCCATACAGACAGCGCCCATAGTATATGGTTAGATAGAACCTGGTTCACTGGTGCTGTAAGGCAGCAAGTCTAACCATTTCACACAAAGGCTGGTGGGTGTATGGAACGAGCTGCCAGAGGAGATGGTTGAGGCAGGGACTATCGCAACGTTTAAGAAGCAGGTAGACAGGTACATGGTTAGGACAGGTTTGGAGGGATATGGACCAAACACAGGCAAGTGGCACCAGTGCAGATGTGGCATGTTGGCTGGTGTGGGCAAGTTGAGCCAAAGGCCCTGTTTCCACGCTCTAGAACTCAAGGACTCTAGGACTAAGACTCTAGAACTCTAGAATTCCAGAACTCTAGAACTACAAGACTCTTGGACTAGAACCCTTGAACTAGAACTCTAGAACTCCAGAACTATAGAACTCCAGAACTCTAGAACTAGAACTAGAACTAGAACTCCAGAACTCTAGAACTACAAGACTCTTGGACTAGAACTCTAGAACTAGAACTGGAATTTCAGAACTCTAGAACTAGAACTCTTGAACTCCAGAACTCTAGAACTCCAGAACTCTAGAACTACAAGACTCTTGGCCTAGAACTCTAGACCTAGAACTGGAATTCCAGAACTCTAGAACTAGAATAGGACTCTAGAACTCCAGGACTCTAGGATTCTGGGACTCTTGGACTAGGAATCTAGGACTCTAGGGCTCTAGGACTGGGAATCTAGGGCTATAGGAATCTAGGAATCTAGGACTCTGGGACTGCTACTCTAGGAATCTAGAACTCTAGGATAAGGATTATTGGTGCTCCACTCCCTTTATTGCTGGACATATACAGGAAGAGATGTATCAGCAGAGCCATCTCCATCATCAAAGACCCCTACCACCCATCGCATCACATATTCTCCATCCTGCCATCTGGGAAGAGGTACAGGAGCATCAGCTGCAAAACCAGCAGGATGCTCCTCAGCTTCTTCCCGTAGGCAATTAGACTGATAAACGGACTTTGCCCCCTGCCAAAGTATCGCGCACCAAACACCAACCTGGACACACTGAAGCAGAGCCATTGTCGTGCCACTGCCGATCGGAACTCGTGATATATGCACTTTTATTCTTTATTTCTATTTATTTTTTTACCACACACTGAATGGACACAGGTTGAGAAACGCTTTTTCATTTTCCTCCGGGTATGTAAGTACTCAGAAAAATGATCATAAAGATATACATACATACATACATACATACATAAGATTCTATGAATCTATGAATCTACGAATCTATGAATCTAGGAATCTAGGAATCTAGGACTCTAGGACTCTAGAACTCTGGGACTATGAATCTCGGAATCTAGGACTCTGGGACTTTAGGAATCTAGGAATTAAGACTCTAGGACATAAAAAAATAAACCGATACCACTGCAAATCGAAACAGGAGTAGGTCACTCGCCGCCTCGAACCAATGCTGCCATTGATCGTGACTGATCTGCCCCAGGCCTTATCTCATCCTCGCTGCCATTTCCCCTAACTCTCAGTTCCCTCATTGTTCAAATATATACTTCCTGTAAAATACACCCATGGATCTGACTGCCACAACCCGCCATGCCATAGCATTACAATGGTTCACTGTCCTCTATAAGTCATTCCTTCGTTTAGTTTACTTTAGTTTACTTTAACTTACCTTAGCTTAACTTTGTTTGGCTTATCTGAGTGTGGGTTAACTTAGTTTATCTTAGTTTAGTTTAGTTTGGTTTAGTTTAGTTCATTTTATATATATCTCTTGTTTCCCTTTTCCCTGCCTCTAGTCTGGAAAAGGGTCTTGACCTGAAATGTCGCCCATTCCTTCCCTCCAGAGATGCTGCCTGTCCCGCTGAGTTACTCCAGCATTTTGTGTCTATATTAGTTCCGTTCAGTACAGATTAGTTTATTGTCACGTATACTGAGTTACAGTGAAAAGCTCTTTTGTTGCGTGCTAACCAGTCAGCGGAAAGACTATACTATAAGATTCCCTCTCATCCTTCTAAATTCCAGTGAATACGAGCCCAGTCGTTCCATTCTTTCATCATATGACAGTCCTGCCATCCCGGGAATTAACCTCGTGAACCTACAATAGCGAGAATGTCCTGAGTCCTTCTAGGGACTGCTTCCCACACCTCTCTGTCCTTTCTTAAACGAGACCAGACCTGTACAGACTACCCCAGGTGTGGCCTCACCTACCCCTCTGCATCGGGGACCTGGAATGGAATGGAGGGTACTGCACCATGGAGTCCCATGCAACCTGTTTATCTCCCGGTCCACAGACTCGCCAGCCGCCTGCCACCTTTGCGGGCTGGAACAGTGTGTGTTCCGAGGTAGACACAGAATGCTGGAGGGACTCAGCGGGACAGGCAGCATCACTGGAGAGAAGGAATGGGTGATGTTTCAGACTCACGTTTCAAGAAGGGTCTCGACCTGAAACGTCACCCATTTCTTCCCTCCAGAGATGCTGCCTGATTTAAACCAGCATCTTCTGTTCCTTTCTACAGAGTCTGTGTTCCACGCCTATATGGAGTGCGTGAGGCTGCAGCCCCTGTTCCAATATGTAAAGGGGCTGCTCCTTTGCCTTCTGGCTGCACTTCACACCCACCATCCTCATCTTTGGACGCCCTGTGCGTAGGGGAGAGGGTCGGGCCGAGGATGTCCTGGTTGGGTTGCTCCTGGGCCTGGCCAAGCTGGCCATCCGCTAGTCACGGCCCCAGGCGGAGGAGGGCTCTGCCCGAGCCGGCTGCCTGCCCCTTTTCCGGGGTCACGTCCGTGCCCGGGTGGCGTTAGAGAGGGACTGCGCTCTGACCACGGGGATTTCCGGTACCGCTGGGCACTGCGGGGGGTGGAATGCATCCTTAGTAAGGATGGGGAAATAGTAATTTAAAGGCAATCTGTTTTGTACTTGTATCATGGTGGCGGGTTTTGTTTTGAATAATTTAGTATTGTACATATTATAGTAAATATTGGAATAAAACATTTTTGATGAACAAAAAAGGAGTGACCTCACCAACCCACGCAGGTCATGGGGAGAAGGTACAAACTCCATACAGCAGCACCCGAGGTCAGGATCGAACCCAGGTCTCTGTCACTGTAAGGCAGCAACTCTACCACTGCGCCCATAGTTGAGGTAAGTGTGTGGTGTTTGGGATGTCGGGATGCTTGTCGGGAAGAAGCTAATCTTGAACCTGATGGTCACAGTTCTCAAGTCCCTGTACCTTATTGCCCATGATCGTATAGAGGTGTACAAAATCATGAGAGGAATAGATCGGGACGATGCACAGAGTCTCTTGCCCAGAGTGGGGGAATCGAGGACCAGAGGACATGGGTTCAAGGTGAAGGGGAAAAGATTCAATAGGAATCTGAGGGGTGACCTTTTCACACAAAGGGTGGCGGGTGAATGGAACGAGCTGCCAGAGGAGGTAGTTGAGGCTGGGAGTGGAGAAGGTTGAGGAGCTTGAAATTTGGAACATCTAGGTCCAAGAACAGCTCTTCCCCACAGCCACCAGGCTATTAGACACAACATCAAACGAGCTCTGAACAAGAAGAGCCCATCATTACTAACGCACTTTATCTGTTTATTTATTGTGTATATATATGGTTCATGGTCTATACACACGCGGAACTTTTATCTCCGGTTCTGTGCTATGTTTACATATTCTGTTGTGCTGCAGCAAGCAAGAATGTCATTGTCCTATCTGGGACGCATGCCAATAAAACGCTCTTCACTCTCTTGACTTGAGTCATGACTATCCCAGTAAGTAAGTAGGTTTATTGGCCAAGTATTCACATACAAGGAATTTGCCTTGGTGCTCCGCCCACAAGTGACAACCTGACATACAGTGACAGTTACGAATGACTCTGAAAACCCTAAACATTAATAATAATAAAACATTAATGATAACACACCGTTGATCAAGCATGTGAACCAACAAAATACCAGATCAAAGGGTGGCTACAGATTTTTGGCTGTTGGGTAGAGCAATTACTCGTGGATAAAAACTGTTTTTATGTCTGGCTGTGGCAGCTTTGACAGTCCGGAGTCGCCTTCCAGAGAAAGAGTTTGTGGCCAGGGTGTGGCCCGGGCCAGGGTGAGTTTAAGAAACAGTTAGCCAGGGACATGGATAGGACAGGCTTGGAGGGATATGGACCAAGCGCAGGCTAGTATGTCTAGTGTAGCTGGGGCATGTTGCCCGGTGTGGGCCGTTTCCACACTGTATCACTCTTTGCCTCCATTAACCTATAGCACATACATACACACACAGCACCTGAGGTCAGGATCAAACCCAGGTTCTCTGTCGCTGCTAGGCAGCAGCCATTCAAGTCACGAGATTTGAAGGGGGGGAGGGTGTGTTCGTACCTGGCAGAAGGCAAAGGCTTCCTCCGTGGGGATCAGCGAGTTCCTGCCCTCCGATCCTTGCGCCAGGCAGCTGGGGCAGACCAGGGTGAGATCCTTCGGGCAGAAGAGCATTGGCAGGTCCCAGTGGGACGGGCACCGTTCCCTGCCGCCCACGGGACTGGGACCCAAGTTGAGCAAGCCCAGGCTGGTCACCAAGGTGGCGAGGAGCTGGTTGGTCTTCAGCTCCCTCCTGGGGAACCCCTGGCAGCACTGCGGGCATGAGACGGTGCCCTTCTCCCCGCCCCACCGCCCCAGGACACACGCCCTGCAGAAGTTGTGCCCGCAGTCCAGCGTGACGGGCTCTGCGTAGACGTGGCCGCAGATGGTGCAGCGGAGATTCTGCCCCAAGCTCTCAGCCATTCTTTCCTCTCTCCTCCCCGTCTCTCGCTCTCTGTGTGTGCTGCTCAACGGCAATCTCCCTCCACTCCGCACGCAGGCCACCAGGGTATTTTTAGACACTGCACACTTCCTGGTTTCACTATGACTTCGCAGTGAGTGGTCAGTATCACAAGGCAAGGTGAAATCTGTCTCAACCTATGAGTCCTTCATTACAGGTAGACACAAGAAGCTGGAGTAACTCAGTCTCTTCAGACCACACAGGCTGCAGGTCGGTCGGGGAGTAATGTACACAACTGGCAGGTCGAGGGGTTGGAATGCATCCTTAATAAGGATTCTTTAGTCAGAGGGTGGTGAATCTTTAATTTAGTTTAGTTTAGAGATACAGTGCGGAAACAGGCCCTTCGGCCCAATGAGTCCGCGCCGACCAGCGATCCCCGCACATTAACACAATCCTGCACACACTAGGGACAATTTTACACCTTGGTGGCCGATTAGGAAAAGGGGAGATGCAGCGAGACCTGGGCGCCATGGTACACCAGTCATTGAAAGTAGGCATGCAGGTGCAGCAGGCAGTGAAGAAAGCGAATGGTATGTTGGCTTTCATAGCAAAAGGATGTGAGTACAGGAGCAGGGAGGTTCTACTTCAGTTGTGCAGGGTCTTGGTGAGACCACACCTGGAGTATTGCGTACAGTTTTGGTCTCCAAATCTGAGGAAGGACATTATTGCCATAGAGGGCGTGCAGAGAAGGTTCACCAGACTGATTCCTAGGATGTCAGGACTGTCTTATGAAGAAAGACTGGATAGACTCGGTTTATACGCTCTAGAATTTAGGAGATTGTGAGGGGATCTTATAGAAACTTACAAAATTCTTAAGGGTTGGACAGGCTAGATCAGGAAGATTGTTCCCGATGTTGGGGAAGTCCAGGACAAGGGGTCACAGCTTAAGGATAAGGGGGGAATCCTTTAAGACCGAGATGAGAAAGACTTTTTTCACACAGAGAGTGGTGAGTCTCTGGAACTCTCTGCCACAGAGGGTAGTTGAGGCCAGTTCATTGGCTATACTTAAGAGGGAGTTAGATGTGGCCCTTGTGGCTAAAGGGATCAGAGGGTATGGAGAGAAGGCAGGTACGGGATACTGAGTTGGATGATCAGCCATGATCATATTGAATAGCGGTGCAGGCCCGAAGGGCCGAATGGCCTACTCCTGCACCTAATTTCTAATTTCTAATACACCAAGCCAATTAAACTACAGACCGGTACGTCTTTGGAGTGTGGGAGGAAACCGAAGATCTCGGAGAAAAATGTACAAACTCCATACAGACAGCACCCGTAGTCGGGATCGAACCCGGGTCTCAGGCGCGGCAAGTGCTGTAAGGCAGCGACTCTACCGCTGCGCCACCGTGGCCACCCACATCTGTGGCATTATTTGCCACACATGGCTGTGGAGGCCAAGTCAGTGGATATTTTTTTTTTATTTTTTTATTTTTATTTTTTTTGTTAGAAGTAAGTACAGTAGTCTGGTACTTAAGTACCTAATAAATAAATACATATTCTCATTCTTGTACAACTTCATACTTTTAGTTCAATAATAAAAGAACAGTGAGAGAAAAAAAGAAATAAAGAGTGTCGGAATAGATAGACAAGCGAGTAGAAACAGAAAACAAAAAAAACAAAAAAAACAAAAAAATAAAGGACAGAGGTGAGAAGTTAAAAGATTGAAAGAGAAAGAAAAAGTAAATAGAAAAGAGAGATTAGGAGAGATCTACCTATCTCATATTTTTGCCCATCCGTCACCCAGTTCTAAACATTTAATTTCTAAGGTTATGTTATGTTGCACCATATGCTTGTATAAAGTTGATAAACGGAGACCAAATCATTAAGAATTGGTCTGCCTAGTAAGAGGAATCTCATTTCTTCAAGATGTAGCGTTTCAGACATGTTTGAGATCCACATTTTGAATGTTGGCGTGGTTGCGTTTTTCCAAAATTTAAGTATAAGTTTTTTCGCTGTTATTAGACCATAATTAAGAAAAGCTTCTTGGAATATAGTTAGTTGATATATTTAAGGCAGAGATAGATAGATCTTGATTAGTACGGGTGTCAGAGGTTATGGGGAGAAGGCAGGAGAATGGAGTTAGGAGGGAGAGATAGATCAGCCATGATTGAATGGCAGAGTAGACTTTTGATGGGGCGAATGGCCTAATTCTACTCCTATTCCTTATGACCTTGTGAGGAAATAGTTGTTTAATGGTTTATTTGATAGTGAAGAATATTTGTTTGACTTGCATTATGGTGGCATGTTTTGTTTTGGATTATTTTGTATCATACATATTATTGTAAATTGTTGAATAAATTATCTTTGGTTGAATAAATAAATATAAATATATATATTTAAAGACAAAACAAAACAAAACAAAGAAACAAACAAAAAACAGAACAGGGTCCCGTGTTGGAGAGGCTCCCTCTACACCATCCCGGGGCGTGTTAGTCCCGGTAGCGGGCATCAGGCGACACACTATGCGGGAGTTGCGACAGTGGCCGGTCTACTACTGAATACTACTCTGTATGTTGATTTTGTTTTCTGGCATAAAATATTTGTGTTAAAAAAAAAAGCATTAGCCCCAGTAGTGCCCCTGTTCGACTATCTGAAGGGGCTGCTCTTCACGTTTTGGCTGCATTTTAGCCCCACGTCTCATTGTCAGCATTGGTTAGAAGACGCTTTTTAATTTACTCCTGCTATTAAATTATCCAGCGTAGTTTTAAAAAAACTTCAGAGAACGTATGTCGGAGCGACTTTTCTTCAGCAACTGAACAGCCTGACAAAGATCGATTTGAACAGGCTGGAGAAAACGGCATTTTAAGCCCGCCTCCCCCCCCCCCCCCCCCTCAAAGGCGGCAAAGTCGTGCACGCAGGCTATGACAGAACTGCAGCATACCTATTTGGCGGTTCGTGTTACCACCTGACGGCGGGAGCGGTCCCCAGTGGAGGTCTCTCTACAAGGGAGTCCTCCCCCTTTACATCGGGGACCTGGGGTGGAGAGTGTAGCACAGAGCCGTGGTATGTAACAGATATTTAAATCAGTTCGCGGACTCGCCAGCCGCTCTAACGTTTGTGGCGAGGAAGAGGCAGTGTTCCACGTGTATATGGAGTGCGAGAGGCTGCAGCTCCTGTACCAGTATCTGAAGGGGCTGCTCCTCAAGTTCGGGTTACATTTTAGTCCTACAATTCTGGTATTTGGGCACAAGGCAGGGAGTGGGGAGGATCGATCGGGAGGGTGGGTCGATGGTCACAACAGAGTCGGCTGCCTGCCCCTCTTCCAGGCCTACGTCCGTGCTCGCTAGTCCCTGGAGAGGGAACACGCAGTGTCCACGGGGACTCTGGAGGCCTTCCGTGAACGCTGGTCGCCGGGGCGGGTCAAGTGCATTGTAGCTGAAGATGCCATTATTGTATTATAATGATTGCCTGATGCACTGTGACTATTGAATGTTTTTGTTCCATCTGGTACACTGCAGTAATGCAATAACTGAATAAAGTCCTTGGAAAGAGAAAATAAAAGAGCAGGGAGAGGAGAGGGCCGATCGGGAGGGTGGGATGTCCCTGTTGGCCAGCTCCTGGGCCTGGCATAGATAGCCATCCACGGGTCCAGGCAGCGGGTAGTCGATAGTCACATTATAATGATTGCCTGATGTAATATGAAAGTCTTTGTACCTTCTAATACTCTGTAAATGGCAATTATTGAATAGTCTTTGTTAAGAAGTGGGAAAAAAAGCATTCATGGGAGAAGGAAAGCCTTCTGGGACCGACGGGCATGGCAGTGAATTGACTGCAAGCTGGATCAGTGTAGTAACGTTGGAAAACTTTATTGTCACTCAGACCTTGCGGTCTGAACGAAATCTCGTTGCCTGCAGTCATACATACAGTAAATAACAAAACACACAATAAACACATATTTAACATCCACCGCAGTGAGTTCACCAGACACCTCCTCACTGTGGTGGAAGGCAAAAATCTTGTCTTTGTCTCTTCCCTTCTTCCTCGTGGGGACTTAGTGATTTTTAGTCCTTTGAAATTCTGTGATCATTTAATGCTTTGAAAGATTGATGGCTTTCGTGTCAGAGTTTGATGATTTGGCTGGGCGTGAATTTGAGAAAATAATTGCATTTGCTTCAACTTTGCAGAGAGAGAGGAAGGGGACAGTTTCCTCTTCCTCTTTTGAACATCTGTCCGCAGGGCTGCCAACCCTCACGCATTGAGGGCGTGAGACTAACGCATTTCAGGACATTCTCACGCTCTCAAGCTGATGACAGAAGTTCTCACGCTCGAAATCATATTTAAAAAAAGAATGAGAATAGTTTTTTTTGTCGGTGGGTTTCCCGTAAAGAACTGGCTTAAGCCCATCGCGCACTATTTAAAATGGCAATGTAGACAAAAATGCTGGAGAAACTCAGCGGGTGAGGCAGCATCTATGTCTGAGTTTGACCCTTCAGACTCAAGCATTTCTCCAGCATTTTTGTCCACTGCTCTATAGATGCTGCCTCACCCGCACTCCCATTCCCGTGCAGATAGTGTGAGAGGTGAGAAGCGGCGGTGGTCCCAGCACCGACCCCCCCCCCCCACGATACACCGCTCACACCTCCCACCCTCACCTCCGGCGGCTCTGAGGCCGTCAGCTGCTCTGTCCACACCCCATGGAGTTGCCAGGAGCGAACCGGGTTGGTGCCGTCTCCGGAGCCACGGGGATGAATCTCGGGCTATAGCTCCGCTCCGCTCCGATGCCCGATCCCCGGGTCTCTGTCCCTCACCTCCCCCCGGACCCCCGGGTCACTGACCCTCACCTCCCCCGGACCCCAGCTGGACACAGAGCATCTAGGCCGGCCCGCATTCCCGGGGAGGGCGGGGAGAGAGGGAAATGCTCCCCGGACATCGCCAAGTCTCCGGTCACTCCGGGTGTTGTCGCCGCTTCACTGACACACACCCTTACACACACACAAGGTTTAAAGGGATATGGACCAAATGCAGATAATTGGGACTAGTTTAGATGGGGCATCTTGATCTGCATGGACAAGTTGGGATGAAGGGCCTGTTTCCATGCTGTAAGTCACACACAGTAGAAAGGGAGCAATTGCTCTGGAGAGGATCCAGGGGCGATGTATGAACATATTGGCGGGGCTGGAATTTTTCTTTCACTTTGAAGAAAGATTTGATAACTGGGATTGTATTCTCTGCAGCAACGGAGGTGAAGAAAAGACTTAGTTGAGGTGAATAATATTATGAGAATAGGACCTGTTTCGCTTAACAAAGAGTGTAAGAAGGAACTGCTTACAAGGTCGAGACCTTCAGACTGAAGAGGTTGAAATCCAGCCATAAAACACAATGACTGGAGATGTGTGTTATCCAACTAAGGGCAGGAATCAGAATCATGTGTTCATCTTTATTGACGTGACACCATAATAAATATATTACAGAAAAAATAATGTAATGGGTGGCACGGTTGGGCAGCGGTAGAGTTGCGGCCTTGCAGCACCACAGGCCCAGATTGGATCCTGACTACGGGTGCTGTCTGTACAGTATTTGTACATTCTCCCTATGACCACATGGTTCCTCCCACATCTGAACGAAGTGCAGGTTTGTAGGTTAATTGGCTTCTGTAAATTGTCCGTGGCGTGTAGGATACAACTGGTGTAAGGTAGATTGCTGGTCGGTGTGGGCTTGGTGGGCCGAAGGGCATGTTTCCATATATAGGTTTCACATATATATCTTAATTTCATTGAACCATATACGGTTGAATATGTGGCCTTATTTTCGTCTTGTTTCTATAGTCAATGGGTAAGTAAGGTTGATTGAATTATTTGTGCAGAACAGTGATGGAAGTCCAACTCCTCTTGCCTTGTTTCTAGGTTTTTGTTTCTCCATATATATGCATAACAGCATGAATTTTACTTCGGAGTCACGTGAGTGACTATGTGAAGAAGCCCCGCCTGGCGCTGGAACGGCATTACGTCGACGCTGACGGCAGAACCATGAGCTGCAGAGGCAGCTCCTCGACAGCGGTAGGTACGGGCCCGCAGGTAAGTGCTGTTGAAAAACTTTCAGGGTCTAAAAACTCCGTGGCTGGTGTTGAACACCAGGATTAAAACAAATTAAAAGCAAAAATAAGTAAAAGTTAAAATAAAAATACTCTGTATAAAAACAACGGAGTTTTAAAAGAACGTCCCGGGGAAGCGACCGGGACGGGAGATTACGGAGCCGGTTCCGATACCAGTGGCCGTCAAAAATACGTTAAGGAATACGTTTAGTCGCTCCACAAACTTTTGGCGGGGGGGGGGGGGGGGAATTTATGTCAGAAAGGCCATAATTTAAAAAGTTCAATAAAAGGCCTTCAGACTAAAAAAGCTTTATGGCTTGAAAAATAATGGAAAAAAGATTCCAAAAAATAAAAATAAAATAAATAAAAATTCAACCAAAAAGGGTTAAAAGGCCCAAAAACATTCCCAAACCTACCCTAAGGGGGTTTCATATATTAAAATATATGATGAAATATTGTGGGAATATATACCTCAGATATGTTGGAAGGTAGTCTCCTTGAGGGAAAAACACAGGAGTAACAAGGGCAGTAAAAATAAAATGGAAAACTGACCCTAAAAATGCACTGATAGTGGTGGCTGGTCATGAAGTACCCACCACAGCACCAATATATATATATATATATATATATTATTGGTGCTGTGGTGGGTACTTCATGGTGTTGTACCTACACCTATCAGGTGTTGTACCTACACCTGTATATATATATATATATATATATATATATATATATATATATATATATACAGGTGTAGGTACAACACCTGAATAAGAAGTGAGGCCATGGAAAATAACCATGGAAACCAAAATTAGTTGGTCTCTCACTAAAGCTGTTATGATTAAAAACAGCAGAATAAAAATAAAACTTTTATTTTTATACACTTTTATAACTTTTATAGCACTAAAAATATATAGAGGTGTACTAGGTACGATACCCGAATGAATGAGTGAGGCCATGAAAAGTAAACATGGAAACTAAAAATTAATTGGTCTCACCAATGCTGTTATGGTTGAATATGATAAAACGTTTATGTTTTATAAAGATATCAACGGTGAATCCGTTTATGATATTCATGTCTCAATTATACGAGATATAAGGAAATACGATTTCAAAGTATTTCAAACTGGTGCATGGCATTACTATTCAATGGAAAACAAATAAAATATTGTGCAAATAACCAATACATTTAAAATAAAATAAATTGCCATCAGTTTGTGGAGCTCAATGGGAAGAAATATATAATATTAATTTAGTTATATATATGTAATTGTATAGGGACCAAATCTGCACTCTAGATTTGCAGATCAATACAAATCAGGTTATGTTAAACTCCTGATTATTATGGAATAAAACCTGCCATGATAGTTCAAAAATATTGATTACAAAAGAACAGACTATTGATCTTTAAACTTTGAGGGAAAAAAATTATGATCCAATATAAAGATTTGATAATGGATCAAAACAACGGCAGAAGTATGATAAATAAACATAATCCAACATAGCCTTATCCGAACCCATATAATTGGGAAAAGAAGGGTTGAAGTACGTTGAAGAGGTGCAAACAACTGTTACAAAATAAATTCATGAAATCTCCGATTGTGGGGAATTACAGGTGTATTATGATCATTAATTTAATATAACTAAGGACTACAAAAAATTGTAGAAAGGATTGATTCACCTGTATAATAAAAACTAAAAAAATGATTTTAGGTTTGCACCCAAAGTAACTCCAATAAAGAAGGGGTACGTACATATATATATATATATTATAAAATTACCTCAGTGTAAAGATGTGATGGTATAAACCATACAAAACATCATTTTATATACACTTTCACAGTGTAAGAACATTTTATTAAAATGGAACATCTTCAATATTGAAATACAGTTGTTATTAACAAAGTGTTAATAAAATATTACAGGTGCTTGAAATTAATTAAAATGGGTCAAGCGGTGCAAGTTAAAACATTGTCTAAAGGATTAAATCCAGTTTAAGGTTGTTAAACAGAATACTGGAAGAACAATTGCACTGATAAAAGATCAGCACTTGCACTAATGAGGACATGGTCATGGTTTATCTTGATCACATTTAAATTAGAGTCAGCTGCAAATTAGTGCTGCAATTACAAGCCTGTTGAAAGGCAAGGACCTGACCCATCACATAAAGCCTATGTTTTAGGCATTCATAAATATTCATAAATTACTATTCAGGATTTAGGAGTAATTCAGCACCATAAGAGGGGGAAAATTGTTCCATGATACAAATATGTCTTATTGCTTTGTTGACATACTTTGTCCCTCCATTAGAAAAGGAGCCTAGGTAAAGAGTAAATAAAGCTCCAAAAGAAGGAATACAGAAGCTTATAAGAATATGTATGCCTTTGTGAGAGGCTTATGCAAATACTAAATGATATATTATCATTATTAAAGTAATGGATAAAAAAGGTTCACAAGTTGTTTCAACTATAAGCTTAGCAGCTGTTGCAAGCTGAAGCAAGTATTAACAGATGATGGACAGCTTCTGTGAATATTTGGGTAAGATAAAAATATTATCTATTCTTATAAAGATAATTGATACGTCTCTTGTTGGGACTACGGACAATAATACCAGGTAATTGCAAATGAATTGTCCTAAGAAATTTCTCCAAACATTTGTATTAATTATTGAAGTATAAGGAATTATGGATTAAATATCGATTGGTCTATTATGGAAGTGTCCATGTCATATCAAGGTGAACAATACCACGGCTGTGGCATATATTAAATCACATAAGATAAGTAAAATAATAATCATGTGATTATCTGAGTAAACAGATGTGGCATATTCTAAAATGTTTTAGTCCAGCTGTTTATCTCTAAGAAAGAGACAATGTTATTGCAGGCAATAAATTAAGGGGGGAAAATACATTGTCATTAATATGGATTACTTACGATTAATCTGGTTATATACAGATTAAATCACCGATCCTTCAAATGTTCTCGTGGGTAAACCAAGAACAGGAAAGGTGGATGCATTTCTCTCAATTGCATGAGGAAAGATGTTCTTTTATGTTCATTCATATTTGTCTGATAGGGCAGTGTCTGATGAAAATGTAGCAGGACACTGCCAGAGGCATTTTGGTGGCCCAAAACGGATCCTTCATGGGTTTCATAAATATTGAGTGATGTTGAACCACTTGTGATGATTCATAGTTGCAGTAATTTATTGTTGTACAAAGGCATCCATGACATGAAAATATGAATTTGACTATCTGCAGGTTGACCAGACCATTACAACAGTTTGATGGTCAAAGAAGTCTATGAATGTTTAACTAATATAACAACATAACAATAAAATAATTATGTATAAAAGAAGTGTTATACCTGCAATTTGCAGAAATAAGTTTAAAAAAAACAAAACAATATTTTCTAATAAGAAATTGGAAGTCTGTGTAGACAGTAAAGTTATTTGTCATATTAGATATATGTGAGTTCCTTGTGGATTGCATTTTTTCTGAGTATCTAATTGATAGACCCAACAATAGGGCTCAGAGTGTTTATCGTCCTATTTACGGACAAAATACTAACCAAGAAATTATCCCGTTCATTCGTAATATCCCGATATGAAAAGGGATATATATGTAGATATAAATATAGATATATATATGTATATATATATATATATAATCTGTCCAAAATTGCAATACATAAGTCGGGAGATCAATATAGTCCTGAATTGCCTTGGGCAATGGACTCCAATTCTATCAATGATTCAAAAAAGTTAACATTGAAAGTAATAATGCTGATGACTTTAGTATCAACATAAGAGTGCAAACATTGCAAATATTATGTTATAATTACATGTGGACACAGATTACATTATCATATATGTTTATGAATTTACCAAACAAAGCAGACCAAGAAGAGCTGAAACCAAGGTAAACCTATAAGCATATCCTGTCGGCCTTAAGTGTGTGTGTGTGTGTGTGAACATTGATGAAATATGTTGAAGTAGGTAAGAGTCTCTGTGGTGATGAGACAGCACTACTTATTACACACAAAAAAACACATTAGGTTTCAGTAAAAACTGATGGTTCTAGAGAAATGTATTCTAGATGGTTAAAAATTGAATAACACTCAGTGGAACTAGACACTGAAATGTGGAAAATCACTCTGTTAAGGAGGTAGATACATTCACAGGAATGGCACAGGATGAGCCGCTCGAGCAAAGATGCAAGGCCGCAGGAGGGTGTAAAATAAATATTAAATTAAATGGGAGCCAGTCATGGTGTCAGGATTGGACACGGAGTGTTGGGTTCTCTATAATTGTTGCTTTGTTCATACCATCAAAT